>MNCI01005278.1:22426-35956 GCA_015680685.1 Gnetum montanum | reverse complement strand
AGCCTTAATTAACCTAGCATCAGCATCCGTTCCCACTTACCGTTCACACCTTGAACCGATGCAACCTTGGTTACCAAGTGCTAGTCCTTGTTGGGATCACCAAGCGTAATGCATGTGCTCGAAGTGGTCATACTGAGGCCCTTAACTAGGAGAGAAGGGTTGAGAGAGATTTAATAACTAATAAAGAATTTAAATGACAAATAATAAATAACAATAAATAAAATCCTATTTAGCCTATTCCATGCACTGCAAGATTTTTCCAAGAAGTTCGTCTTTATTGCCGTACACAAACTTGTGTTCAGGTACAATGTTTGCTTGAATAAAGATCCGTTTACTTTGGAGTTCCTACTACGGGCACATGGAAATTAATCTATCTTTGGAGAGGGAAAACTGCCAGAGTTTTGCTATGGTCTAGGCCTAGATGTGAAACAAGGGAGAGCTGCCTCTTATTTATAGACTTGGTGGCGCACTGCGATATCGCATACGTGATATCGTGGGGGATGATGCAATATCGCGTACGCGATATCATTGCCCATGCGATATCGTGTCCCATCAAAATCAAAGCCTTACTTTTTAGTGTAGTCAACCAAACCTAGTGAAGGTTGAAAATGCATATTCTTTCACCAAACATCCTATCCATAATTCAATTCAACTAGAAATAGTTTTAAATTTGAATCCCAATCTTGCTAAAAGGAAAATTTAGAAACCAAAATCAAGAAATCAAAGGCTAGGAAAAATGAGACATGAACACACATAAACCCAATGAATTCACAAGACCTAAGATTTAATGAGAAATTTCATTCACTAAAATCACATAAAAAAAACATAGATCTTTACTATCACTATCAAAATTCTACAAAAGCTAAAGGAAAACATAACCAACCAATTTCACACAAACCAAAGACATACATGCAAAATTCTTTTACATTCAAATTATTCAAAGGAAAAGTTCATGGAAAATCCTTACCAAAAAACTATTATTGAAAACTTGGTTTAAGCCCTTGTGAAAAGCACTTCAAAGATCCAAGGAGCATAATAACCCAGGAAGAAATTGCATTAATCTCTAAGAAAAGATTTGCCATCCTAGCGTTAGAAATCAACAAAACTTTGCAGTGCTTTCAGAAAATCCTGTCAAGAAAAATGAGTTGTAAAAAAATTCCAATTTATAAAAAACCTCAAATTAGACCTTGAAATTAATGGAAATGAAAATTAAATTTCAACTTATTATTTTTCAACTTAACTATCAGTTCCACTAAGTAAACATATTGTATTTTTAAATAAAACTTTCTATTTATTCTTTTATTTCTAAACTCCACATTGCATATGCTTTTTCTAAAAATAATATTTGCTTATAAATTAAAAAGGAAAGTGCATACTAATTAAATACAAAAACCAATGCCCAAATCCTCTAACAAATCTATAAATCATACCAAAAATATAACATGAAAATTACACATTAGCACCACAAATATCAACATACTATCATAATTGCTTGATCATTGATGAAACATTAATAGGATGCCTACATAGATGTGGGCCTGTCGATGCAACCTCATTGACACATCTCAAGATGCGTTAATGCAAGTACACTAATTCTGATGTAAGCATTACCTATATAAATGTGCACCTCCCTTGCATTTATTGCACCTTTTGATTGTTTTCTTAGCAAAACTCTTGTAGTTTCTTCCCATAGAAGTTATAATATTTTTTCCTTTGAGTACCTGCAGTGTGGATTCAAGTGATTCTATGGCATTTTATTTGAGTGCACATGTACCTAGAGACATTTGCATGAGTAGAAATAAAATCAAGATTTCTTCTATGCATTGTAACACTTAGATTAGCATAACTTTACTATTCTAGCAATTTACTTTACATAGAATTTACTTTCTTACTATTAAGCAATTAATATTATCATTTGTAAGTAATGTGAGTATTACTACTTTGAGTAGAATATATTAGTGTGTAATCCTAGCAGTGGATACTTCGTATGCCCTGTAGTCAACACTTGGTAATCAAATAGTATTAGTAGATGTTTAGGATGTGTATGGAAAGTGGGGATGAATATTTCATGTCTAGGTTAGTTAGTTAATTAAGTAGTTAATTAATTAGCTAATTTACCTATTCAATTGTTATTCACTTAATCATTTTTTAAGCAAAGAAAATAATAAAAAATATAAAAACAAATATCTTACTTCTTAATTGGTGAGGGTAAAGATCTAAAAGCTTTAATGGTCAAATGAGATAATTATTATTATCTAGCCCAATGAGAGCATGGTTCTAATTGTTCTAATGGTAGATTACATGCTCTTGAATTTGGCCTAGACTAATGAGGGAATGGTTCCAATAGTCATCATGGTACAATGACATGAATATGATTACCTCGATTGGTGAGGAAGTAACAAGGACTTCCAAAAGAACTGATGGAATATTATGATGAGTTCTCTATGGTTTACCATTGTATTTTATGATGCATGTCATGGGGCCTGGTTGTCGTGATCGTGGTGAAACAAGTATGTATCATTATTGACTTAGATTAGTAATGCTTGATTATATGTATAATGATGAATGTATGGCTTGGATGTGAATGAACATGTTTTGTAGGATGATATTTTCCTTCTGCCATGATTCATCTTTATGATGCCTAACTCTAGATTGATTAGGGATTCTCTATGGCTTGTTCTTATTTAGTCATATTAGACTTACATATCTTTTCTTACAGGTAATATTGGTATAGTTGGATTTGATGATGTTATATAAGTAAACTAGATGATGTTATATAAGTAAACTAACTGTAGAGTTCTATGATTTGTTTTTATGATATAAGTTCACTTTATGATTAGGTGTTTAGAATTATGTTTTGTGTCATTATACTTGAAAGACCATGGGTTGAACATATGAGATTGGATATTATTTATTGTTGATGCTTGAATATTAAAGTGTTTGGAATGTGACTATTGAATTACATGATTAATGCTAGACTAGAGATATATGAGTTGCATATATTATCTTGATAGATGATTTACCTTTCCATCCATGTTTAAGATGTAACATTGATTATAATTTGACATTCATGATTATGATCAATGAAGGATTAGTCTCTTAATATAGATGTTTTATGATATTGTTTGATTAATGATTTTAATCAGCCATGGAATTTCATTTTCTTGAGGGTTCTTTGGTTCTTATTCTTACATAATATGATGATAAAACTTGTCTAGGTTAGTAGGTGTTAGAAGTTGGTATTAAAGCATAGGTTTAGAAAATACCTCATAGATTGTAATGATAATTGAGATGGTTAGAGGAAGAGGTGGCAAGAGAAACTTAGTTAGAGATAAATACTTAGAGTGCACAAGAAAGTAGGATGACTTTAGTAGGCCAAAGTAGATGTATGGGAGTAAGAAGTACAAGGAGAATCTATGCTTTAATAGATTAGCCTTTGGATGAGTAGCTGAACATAGTGATGAAAATTGAAGGTACCCTTCATGATTTTAGTCTTTTGATTCTATTTGATCAAGGATCTAGTCATAGTTTTGTGAATTATAGAATTGTGAACCAGTTGGGATTAGAGTTTGAACCATTTCATAGACCATTAGTTGTGTAGTCAATGAGTTCCATTAGATTGCGGTAAGTAGTGATTACAAGTTAGTGATAATTTTTCTATAAGGTATGTAGTGACCTAATGATTTGATAGTGATGGAGGTGGATGAGTATGATATGATTGTTAGCATGAATTGGTTATCCATGTATGATGGGAGGTTGAACTACAAGGTGAAGGCACTTAGCCTCCATTCCCCTAGAGGAGATGTACTTTTGTTTCAAACCAAGTAGTGAAGGACAAGGTTGAATTTTATCATAGGTGAAGCATTTAAAAGACTCTTAAGAAAGGGCCATAATTTCTTTACAATGATAGTTGGTTAGTAAGAGGTAATAGAGGTGAAATGGATTCCAATAGTTAGAGAATTTAGCAATGTGTTTAAAAAAGTTTCTAGGCTTATCTTCATGATAGGATGTAGAGTTCTAGATAGAGCTAAAACAAGGTGTTGAGTTTATATCTAGAGCACCACATGAGATGTCACCAATGGAGCTAGTAGAGTTGAAGATACAAATTAAAGAATTGATGGATCAGGATTTGATACATCTAAGTGTATTCTCTTAAGATGCATTAGTATTGTTTGTAAAGAAGAAGGATGAGATCTTGAGACTATGTATTGATTACTGACAACTAAATCAAGTGATCATAAGGAACTAGTATTCTTTGCCTCAAGTTTATGTTTTTTCTAATTAATTACAAGAGAAAATAATGTTTTATAAAATCATTTAAAGTTAGTATATGATTAGATATGAATTAAAGAAGAGGATATTCCAAAAGCAACATTTAAAACTAGACATGAGTATTATAAATTTTTTGTCATGTCTTTTGGACTCATTAATGTTCTAGTAGTTTTCATGCACATAATGAATAGTGTGATGTGTCCCTTCTTGGAGTAATTTATTATTATTTTTATAAATGAAATCTTGATATATTTCACAACTGAGCAAGAGTGTGGGTAGCATTTGAGAATAACATTACATATGTTAAGGTAGTAGTAGCTTTATGCCCAATAATCTAAGTACTTTTTCAGAGGAAAGATATCTAGGTTCTTGGGCATGTTGTATCTAGTGATGACATTGCAATGGATTTAATAGAAATAATAGTGATTAGAGATTGACCTATCAAGAAAAATATTGATGAGGTTAGAAGCTTTTTTAATTTTTAAAAAATATACTAAAGATTTGTGCATAATGTTTCTAGGATAGCTATTATAATGATTCAGTTGCTTCAAAAGGACAATACATGTACTTAGAATAGTACCTTGTAGAAGGCTTTTGATGAGTTGAAACAACAACTAATTTCTACACCCATGTTGACATCCCCTACTCAAGGGAACCTGTATCATGTATACATAGGTACTTCAAGATAGGAATTTGATTATGTTCTTATGCAAAAGTGTTAGATGGTGACATATGCTTTGCATTAGCTAAGGCCACATGAGTCCCAGTATCCTACTCATGATTTAGAAATTGAAGCTATTATTTTTTCTCTTAAAATCTAGAGGTATTATTTTTATGGTGAACAAATAACATTGTGGATGGATCATAAGGGGCTATAAAATCTCATGAATTGGTAACAACTGAACATGAGTTAGTGAAGATGGATTAAGCCCTAGATGCATTAAGCACTTAATTAAATCACATTAGTACAACCAACTTTGAGCATAAAGCATTAATATTTGGTAATCCTGGTAGTGCAACACTTGGTTTGCCTAGCAGTGGATACTTAGTAACTAGACAATGTTGATACATGTTTAAGATGTGTGTGACAAGTTGGGAATAGATACTTTATGCCTAGGCTAGATCAGATTCATTTTCTTGCCTTAGATTAGGTTGTTTATAAATTTAATATTTTAATATTTTAATAATCATATTTTCATCATGTGCCTTAGTCATACTTAACTAAATGAATTAAGCCCATACAAGTATGATTGGTAAGACAGTGACAAGTGATCTAAGGCATTTAAACTAGTCTTAGTCCATGGAATTTGATGAGATTGTGCATGAAACACTTGTGATCTATATCATTGGATGTAGGGTCTACTTTTCATTCATCAAGAACTAAAGTCATTTTGATGGTTAAGGTGGTTTGGGAAAAACATGGTGCTCAAGAAGCAACCTAGGAGATTATGGAGGAGTTGCATAATTGTTATCCTCAAATCTTCTAAGAGAAAGATTCCTAGATGAGGGAAAGGATGTAACACCCCTATTTCTAGAATGCTTGACCTTGGTATATGTATGTAGTATGAACTACGCATATTAATTAGTTCATGCATAATTATGTTATCTCCTCAATAATATTATATTAGTTGGTATAATTTCCTTTGATGTGGTTTTCAATAGCATGCTATGATATTTTGTATGATGAAGATGTTTTGTGTATTATATCATATGATTTATTTAATAAAATGATTATACCTTGGATTTATGATTATAACTTCACATGTGCACTAATTCTATTGGATCTTGTAGCCAGGTATCATGATGTTGAGTAAATGACACACGTGGAGTATGGTTAGGCAAGTATGATAGTGTGTTGAATGTTTATGATGCTTATGTGTAATTTCAATATTATATTATTAGTATAATTTATGGATTGGTTAGAGGTTTTGGACATTGGTTTTTATATTTAATTAATATTTGGTTTTTTAATTTATAAGAAAATATTATTTTTAGGAAAATCATAGGCAAAATGGAGTTTAGAAATAAAAGTATAAATAAAATAGATTTTCTAAAAAATAAAATATAATTAATTGATGAAAGTGATAGTTAAGTCTAGAAATGGTAAGTTGAGAGTTAACTTTGGTTTCCATGAATTAAGGATCTAATTTGAGGATTTTCCCACAAATTAAGATTTTTTGGGCTGTTCATTTTTCTCAAGAGGATTTTGAAAATGGATTGGAAGGTTTTGTTGGTTTTAATAGCTAGAGTAATGAATCTTTCATTAGAGATTAGTGTAGTTTCTTCTTGGAGTGCTATGCTTCTTCTTGGATCTTAGAAGTGATTTTTACAAGAATTTCAACTAGGCATTAATGCTAGTTTATTTGGTAAGGGTTTTCTATGAATTTTTCTTTTGATTGATTTGGGTGAAAAAGAAATTATGCATGTATGTCTTTTATTTATGCAAAATTAGTTGGATGTTTATGTGCTATTTGAATAATAGGGATTTAAGATTGAAGTTTCTTTAATGCTCTCTTAATGGATGAAAACTCTTATTGAGTCTAGGATTATGTGAGGTCTTATAAATTTGTATCATGTTTTAGATTAAATCTAGATTTTATGTGTGTTCACATGTCATTTCTTTTAGCCTTTAATTCCTTGATTTTGGTTTTTGGATTTTCCTTTTGGTAAGATTATGAATTGGATTGTAGTTATGTTTGGTCAACTTGATGTATGAATACGATTTTTCACAAAAATAGGCACATTTTCTACTTTCTCTAGTTTTGTTAAATTGGATTTATGCAGTTGACTAAATTGAAAGTTTGAAAAGAAGGGTTTTGTCTTGGTATGAGCAACTAGATGGTATAGTCGATCATACTAAAAAGTACCAAAAATATGTCTAATCTCAAATTGGATTACCAAATCCTCATGTTAACCAAATGGAGAAGTCAAAAGATAGAAACATGATGTAGAATCTTTAGAAATTGAACCAAGAAATTGAAAAACTGATATGAAACCTTATCGAACCTTTTATTTTTGAACAAGACACAATTAGATATGATGTTCTCTATGTTTTGGATCATGTTGATAAGTCCCCACCATTGGTGTTATGGAAATTCTATTACTTGTGATTTGGTATGCATAACTTTAATGCTCAATTGGTTCATGTGAGATGTGATTTCTTTGATGGTGATGATGTGATTTCATGTAGGGTAGAATAAGAGGATTAGAAGAGGTGTCCCTACACCAACTCTCCCATCCTTCAAAAGTGAACTTAGGTGAACAAGGTAGTAGGGGTTGAAGTAATTCCCCACTCATGAAGTTTGATCTTATGGACTCATACAACATCATATGTAGACTAATCTTTTCAATGGATTAAGCACTCATCCCTCTTGACTCCCCAAGTACTAGAAGATTTTCTTTGATTGAGTATGATTGCCTTCCTTCTCGTTAAAGGATTGGATTGATCAATAGTCCCCTATAACTCATTGATGCTCCCTTGTATGGTGTCCTCATTAGCTGGTCCATGATAGTGTACAAGATCTAAAACATTAAACACAAAATACATACCAAAATGAATCTCAAATGCATTATTATTGATCTTAGCTTTGATTTTGAAAGGCCCCATCTTCTTAGCTTTTAATTTGGAGAAGTTAACACCTCTCAACTACTTCTTCTTCAAGTGCATCCAAACCAAGTTACCAATGAAAAAATTAGACTTTTGCTTACCCTCATTGCCCTTGAGGACTCTCTCTTCAGCCTTCTTCTTAAGATTTGATTTTACTTGTGCATGGAGATCTCTCATCTCTTACACAAAATTAGCACTAGGTTGACCTTCATCATTGAAGCTTTTTAAAGTATCCACCATCTTTGGACAAAACCCATAGTTCATCTCAAATTGGCTTTTACTAATAGCAACATGGAAAGCATTATTATATGAAAATTCAGCATGGCATAATAATTTTTCCCACCTATATGACTATCCATCACATAAAAATCTCAATATATTTAACAAATATTTTTTTACAACTTGCATTTGACCATCAAATTATGGATGATATGTGCTAGAAAAATTTAACTTTGTACCTAACATTTTCCAAAGGGACCTCCAAAAATGATTTGTGAACTTGGAGTCTTTATCACTAATAATATTCAAAGGAATACTATGAAACTTCACAACATGCTAGAAAAATAGATTTGTAACAAGACAAGAATTACTTATCTTCTTGCATGGAATAAAATATATTATCTTGGAGAACTGATCAACCACAACAAAAATTGCATCATTCTTACTTTTTTTTTAATACGACTCACAAAATGCAATGACAAACTTTTCCATGAACCTTTGGGAATTGGCAAAGGCATATAGTGTCCATTCATACGTTTACCTCTTTTGAACTTTTGACAAGTTAAGAATTCCTTCATAAATTTTAAAACTTTTGTTACCATACCAGGCCAAAAATAGTGCCTACACATAAGTTCTAATGTTTTATTCCTTCCCATATGACCTACCATGCCACTAAAATTCTTTTCAAATGAAATATTTTTCCTAAAATTAAAATTAGGAATACATACTGATGAGTCATGGTCTATCAGCCCAGTTATCGAAGCCCTGTTATCAGAGCCCTAATACAAGATATGGTCTGTTAGGCCCAGTTATCGGAGTCGCAATATTGCATCAACGATATCGCATTAGCCGCGATATCATAGCCTGCCTCAATTTCTATAAATAAGAGGCAGCTTTCCTTATTCTAGGAGTTCATTTTTCAGTTCTTAGTTAAGTATTTAATTTCTTTCTCTCAACCCTTTTCCTCCCAGAACATGCCCGTAGTTCAAAGGAATACTATGAAACTTCACAATATCCTGCTTTCATGTACTTGGACATGCACATGACCAGCAATAAAGATCGAGATTATTTCATCATTGCAACATCCACTTAGCTTAATTATTTAATTAATTAATTGTTATTTTTATTTATTGCTTTCGTAGTTAATATGTCTCTACCCTAAACTCTTATTAAACGTGGAATGAGTACGACTTGATTACGAGCATTTAAGTGTGACTACTTGGTAACCCAGTAGCGTACCTAGGATCTGTGCTTGGTAATCCTAGTGGTAGTCGTGCATGAAGTCCAAGATGTGTACGAATAATCAAGGAATGGCTGCTCATCACACTTAGGCTAGCTAGACTCTCTCTCACCCTTTTTCTCTTAGCTTAGTTAATATTACCTTCCATTGCCTTCAGGAGTAGCATTAGGTTAGAAACACATCATACACCTCACCCTGGACTAAACCATACGTGACAAAGCTCATACTAGTCCAAGTGGAAAGACAACGAACTACAACCTAAGGCTAACTATCTAGATGCCATAACTAGTTCATCTGCAGAGTTCAACCGGATCGTGTGTGTAACGCTCGTATTCATATGGTTGAGTGTAGGGGTATCTCGCCACTCATCACATACCTTTCCATTCTTAAATAACAGTTTATCTTGAATATGATAGTCCCTCCATTGGTCTATCCTATTCATCAATGACTCTTTGAGGCTTCTCCAAACCTATCCAAAATCAATATCATGCTCATACAAAGAAGCAAAATCATCCATATCTTCCACATGAGGTACATTGAAATTCACCACATGCACCCTATATAACAGATTAGCCACCACATTAGCTTTTCCACTTTTGTGCTTCAACATAAAATTAAACTCTTGTAACTATGCAACCCACTTCATGCGCTTTGCACCCAACTTTTTTTGTAAGTTTAGAAATTGAAGTTCTTTGTGGTCCATCATCAAAGTGAATTCCTTGGCTACAAGTAATGCCTCCAATGCTTGATTGCTTGAGGAATAGTGTACAACTACTTCTCATATACACTATATTTTTGCCTTGACTCATTTAACTTTTAAAAAAGAAAGCAATAGGGCCTACCTTCTTGTGAAAGTACCCAACCAATGGAAAGTCCACTTGCATCTATATCCACTTGGAAAAGTTTCTAGAAATCTAGAATTGCAACGTTTGGTTCACTAGTAATTTTAGCTTTGAACAAGTTAAAGCTTCTTTAGGTTTCATTATTCCATCTAAATTTCTTACTTTTTTTCAACAAAGCAAACATAGGCCATGAAATACCACTAAAATTTTTGATGAATCATCTATAAAAACCTACTAAACTAAGGAATGATCTTACCTCTTCAATATTCTTAGGAGTTGGCCTTCACCTTGGTAGCTTTCATCTGAATTTGGTTTTTAAAAAGTATATGAACTAAGTATGTGATTTTGCTCTTGAAGAAATGACATTTCTTCACATTGATCACTAGTTGTGCCTCCTCCAACTTAAGAGACACCATCCTCAAGTGACCCAAGTGTTCTTCCTCATTAGAGCTATACACCAAAGTATTGTCAAGAAAGATAATGCAACACTTAATAATAAAGTCCTTTAATACATCATGCATTAATCTCATGAATGCAACAAGTGCATTTGTGATCCCAAATGGCATCACTAGCTAGTTAAACAACCCATCTAGTGTTTTGAAGGCTATATTCCACTCATCACTAGGTTTGATTCTGATTTGATGGTAACCACTCTTCAAATCAATTTTGCTAAAAATCTCCACATTGGTAAGGATATCAAGAATATCATCCATCCTTGGAATAGAAAACTTGTACCTCACTATCATCTTGTTCACTACCCTAGAATCAATGTATATCCTCCATTCATCATTATCCTTCTTTGGCACTAGCACCACTAGAATTGTACAAGGTAAAATGGATTTCCTCATGAAGCCATTTGCAAGTAACCCCTCTACTTGCCTTTAGAATTTAATCCTTTGATTTGGTGCCATATGGTAAGCTCTCTCATTTGGAATGATAGCACTAGGAATAAAGTCAATTTGATGCTATACATTCCTCATTAGTGGTAGTCCATCTAATTTCCTCTTAAACACCTTTGAAAATTTCTCCTTCAATCCTAGCACATTTTTAGGAAGTTCAACCTTTAAATAATGATAGTTAGTAGCAATTGTTGTCATTGTGGACCTTTTGGTGTGTCAAAATGTTAAGTAAAATGGAGTTAAAGATTGTATGGTTGTGTGGCTGTTGTGTTTACAGGACCAAGATGAGATGACAAGGAATGAAATGGTTTAGAAAAAAAGAGAGCTCAAAGGAAAAGGTCATCCACAAGATGTCAAGTGGACATGCAAGAATTCTAAAAACATGGACAAGGATTAAATAACTCATAAGAAATGTTGTCATCATTGAAGCATGCACAAGTGCAAGGTTATGAACAAGGAATGAAGAATGCATCATGCAGAGGAAGGTGAAGAAAGACATCTCCACGAAATAGTAGACGTCTTGGTAGAATTGAAGGCAACATAGAAGAAGACATATCTAAAAAATAATAGATGTCTTTCATTAGACAAAGACATCTTTCCCTATACAAAGACATCTTGACAGAATGCAAGCTAGTTTTAGAAAGACATCTTTTACTAGACAAAGACATCTTTCCAAAATGGAGACCAAATGCAGAAAGACATCTCAGCCTCAAAGAAGATGTCTTACATGATTATTAGCTAGCTTTTGCATGAGTTCCAAGATGGATTTGGAAACATGGTGACTATAAGAAGACATCATTCTCATTGGGAAATGTGAAAGCCTTTGTACAATCATTGTGTAATCATTTGACAATCATTGTAATCATTGTTGCTCCTCATTGTATTATCTTTTGTCTATTGTAAAGTGTGCTATACCTCAAAGTACAAGGATCAACAATTTAAGTTACATTGATCCCTTGTAATTATTGTTCTTCCTTGTTGGCCTATGGGGTTAATGTGCTTCTTACAAGAAGGCATCTTGCTGGAGCTTGTTGGGATCCTATGGGATTGAGTGTTGGTGTAGCACCACAACACTTTGGAGTGAAGCTCAATATTGTAAAGGTTGTGGGATCATGAAAATCACATACTAAGCTTGTCAAGACCTTGTAGGGTTGAGTGGATACATAGCATTGAATCACTTCAGAGTGGAGCTTAGTGCTTGTACAAAGTGTGGTACCCTTCAAACAACATTTGAGAGCAACAAAGTTTGAAGGTGTGCTTGTGAACTACCTTATGAGTGTGGACTACACAAGTTGGGGAACAATGTTAAATTTGGTATGTGTGCTTTGTTCAAAGAATTTTAATTTGGGAAACTTATTCATCCCCCTCCTTCTAAGTTTAATGATCCACAAGTGAGATCAGAGTTTGGTACTCTTCTTTGTCATCATCAACTTTAAGAGTGAACAATTGAGGGGACATCTTACACAAAGTCACTCATGTTCGATGGACTTAAATTCACCTATTGGAAAGCTAGAATGTAAGGGTTCTTCAAATCCATGGAGTTTGAATTGTTGGGGTCAATCCTTGAAGGCTACACTCCACCTATCAATAGCTCCACCAGCATCATCAAGCATCACAACAACTGGACATAAGAGGAGAAAGAGAAGTTCATGTTTGATTCTAAAGAAAAGAATTATTTATATTGCACTTTGAATAAATCTAATTCAATGGGGTAGCAAGATGTAAAATAGCTAAAGAAATGTGGCAAAGTTTAGAAGCTACTTATGAAGGAACTTCTATTGTCAAATAATCAAAATTGCTAGTTTTGCAAAGTGAACATGATAAACTTAAAATGAGAGAAGATGAGAAAATAAAAGACTATTTCTCTAGAGAAAATGATATTGTTATAGGAATTAGAGCTATAGGTAAAGACCTACCCAAAAATGATGTGATCATTAAAATGATCAGAACTCTTCAACCGAAGTTTAGACCTAAGGTCACAACCATGGAAGAAATTAGAGACTTCTTAACTATGAAATTTGTAGAGCTTCAAAGTGCTATCATTGAATTGCTTATGAAATGAATCTCATAAACGAAGAAGCTATCCAAGAAAGATCCATTTTCTTGAAGACTGCCTCCAAGGAGAAGGAACTCAATGAGCATGAAGAGGGTAGTGAAAATGAGATTACCTTTCTCTCAAGGTAGCTATAATGAATGCTTATAGGAAAAAACAAGGGGGAATCTCAGCAAGGACCCAATTTATTCAAAGGTAGATAAAGGGGTAAAATTTTTTTAAATTCTAACTTAGATTTCTCTTCTATAGAATGTTGGATTTGTGGAGGAAGTGGCCATATGGCCTTCGAATGTCCTAGTGATAGCAAGGTACAACCAAAGAATAGATCTAATGATTAGGAATCGAAAAGCCTTTTATACAAGTTGGGATGATGGTGAGCAAAGTGAAGAAGAAACATG
>MNCI01005277.1:68266-84073 GCA_015680685.1 Gnetum montanum | reverse complement strand
TATGTTCAACTTTTATCTTTTCATCTTGCATTACTTCATCATCATCAGTGGAATCTTCATTATCACATTTTATATTTAGAGTTTCTACCTTTTCTTGTTCCATAAACTACACATCATATCTTTCTACAATCTTTTGTATAGATAAATTAAAACATTTGTATGTCTTTTTGGTAACTTCATATTCCATAAAATTGTTAAAGTTTAATTTTACATCTCTTGAACAACTCTACAATGTCAAGATCTCTATCTATGGGAATAGTTCATAGGAGTTTTAACAAATTAACATATTGGTAATCTTGAACATATTCATCATTCTTCTTAACAATATTCCTTCATATTCTACAATCTTTCTTAATTTGATTTTGTTCTTAGCTAATTCATTATGAACTTAGCTCTTTCTATCTTTATAAAGAAATACTTAATTAGTTAAACATTTTAAAATACTTCTTCATAAATATTTTCTTTTCTTAGCCATTGTAACCTTCCAAATGGCCTTCACTTCTTATTTAAGAAACTAACTAGAGATTACATATGACATAACTTGGATCCTCCCTTCCTCTTTAGGAAACTAGAACTTGTGCTATAGAGATTTCTCTCATCCTCTGCAATACTTATCAGTCTTACGAATAAGACTGATGACTACTTTATCTCCTTAGGGTGCCATTTGGAAGAGTATGAAGGATTCTTTCTTATGACTTTGTTTACTGTTGTTCTGTAAGCTC
Organism: Gnetum montanum; assembly: GCA_015680685.1. Classification (NCBI taxonomy): domain Eukaryota; kingdom Viridiplantae; phylum Streptophyta; class Gnetopsida; order Gnetales; family Gnetaceae; genus Gnetum; species Gnetum montanum. The sequence goes on along the minus strand of MNCI01005277.1, from coordinate 83,351 downwards.
CCTTACTTATGATTACTTCTTCTTGTTCATAGTGAATTAGTTCATGACATTCTTCCTATTGTCAGTTAACTCACAAGGTTTGAAACATGTTACAAAATCTACAATTATTTTTCTACTTCTTTCTCATGTTTCTTCATATGTTCTTTATTCATTAGCTGTTTTCTTCTTGTACTATTGTTCTTTCATACTCATACTTCATAACTTATTCTTGGCTTGCTTAAATTTAGTAAACTGGTCGTGATAGTTCCTGGGTTACAAATTATACCCTTTTAGTATGAATATATTAATAATAGTTACAAATAGCCCTAAATTATTACAAGAATAGTAATTGTATAGTTCTTACTTGTGTGTTTTAATAAAAATACATTCAATAGACTCTTCATTCCATTTATCACTTCTTGGTTTTACATTCTTAACAAAACACTTATAACTAAAAATTCTTAAATGGGATAGATTTGGTTTTGTTTCATATTATTTTTCATATGAATTACAATTCAATAAATGTCCATTTACAATTCTATTTTGGAGATGATTTGTTGTGCTAAGTGCCTCTACCTAAAACTTCTTTTCCAAACTTGTATCGTAAAGCATGATTCTTGTCATATCTATCAATGTCCTATTCTTCCATTTAGTAACTCCATTTTTTTAGTATAAATAGTGATTGTTTAATGATATATGCCTTGTTTCTACAAATATTCTTGAAAATAATTAGCCATGTATTCTTTCACTCAATCAGTTTAAAGGGTCTTTATCTTAGCTAATGTTTCTATCTTTGCCTATGCTTGAAATTTCTTAAAATATTTTAAAGCCTGATTTTTTTTCATTAAGGAAATATGCATAGCAATATCTTGAGTAATCAGCAATAAAAGTGATAAAATATCTACTTCCATTTGAACTTTTAATTGGAGTGGGTCCATATATATTTGAATGTAATTATGATAAAATGGAAGAATATCTTCATTAAATTATAGGAAAGGATATTCTAGTTTGTTTATCTTTAATAAAACTTTCACACCTACTAGATTTATCAATTGAGAATTGTGGCAAATATTTTCCCAAGTTTCTTTTTAAGATCGTCTCTATATATGTTGGTGAAGCATTTCTATGTCATAGGCGAAACTCATTTTGGTTACCTAAAACGAATTCTTTAGTAAAAGAAATTTTATACAAATTATTATGGCTTTTATAAATTTCCAATCTTCCCTCTTCCTTTTTCAAAATGCATTTTCAATTTTTGAAAATCATTTTTCTCAAGTTGATTAACATTGAGTAAGTTTGGTTTTAGTTCTAGAACATAAACTATATTATCTATCTTCATATCATCACCATTATTATTTTTCATAACCAAAAGTTCCTATACCTATTACATTAACTTCTTTAGCACCTCAAAATGAAACTTCTTAACAATCAAAAGATCTAAATGTATGAAATAATTCTCTTTGTCCTATTATATGCTAGTAACAACAACTAATCATATACTAGTCATTCATATTAGCACAAAATAATGCTTTTGAGAACTCACCATTTACAATTTTTGTGATGTTAACCCATGCATTTGCTTCTTTAGTTTCATTCTTTTGCTTTGGTTCCTTAATTAGTAACACTTCCATGATAATTTTGATGCTAATAAATACAATTTATTTATAAGTGACCTACCTTACCACAAGAGTGACATGCATGAGACTTTTCTCTAAAGGTTCAACCTCTTCCTTTTCTACAAAAGCCAAATCCTCAACCTTTATTACTTGTTGTTTGACCATTCCTCTCCTAAAATTATCTTATGCTTTGATCATTGCTTTGTCCCTTTATTTCCTCTAATCTTCTTGATGATTAACTAGAGTTTCATCTTTTTCGTCTACCATGATCGTCCTTGTCCTTTCTAATAAATGTTAGCTTCATGCCCATCTTTTGAACTATTAGTTGGTGAAAATGCTCTTACATCTTTATCCTCTATTTTGTTTTTCTCTTGGAGTTCAAATTGAAGTAACATGGTTGTTAACTCATCTATAAATAAAATATCCAAATCTAAGAAATTTTTTTAACTAATACCTTGATGATATGACTTAGCAAAATTTTCAAAATAATTTCTTTACGTTCTAACTTATGAGATAGTACCTTTTACCGGGTCTTAAACCTTTTGAATATTTTACTCCGCAGCTTCTTCTTCTTTAATAATTATTGTCTCATATCATGCCTTGAATGTTTTACTCCACACCTTTTTCCCATTTTATTGTAGCAAAAGGCGTTTTGCCATACAATTATACTTTGTAACATCTTCCAAACACGTGCCATATGATGAGCAAACTAGAAAACTAGAACGTCCTCATTTGTGGATCAAGATGGTGCTGGGGCGTGTAAGATGGTGAACTGTACCCGTGTTTTATAAAAATAATCTTATGTAAACTTAGGACACCTTAGTTGTCAAATTGCTTTGGTTTGACCACCAATTCCCGTAACCCGGATCGCTTTCAGATGCAAACCAAATAAAAAACAAAATAAAGATAACGGATTTACCGAAAGATGTACGTTGATTTTTTTATTAGTGTACTTCAAGTATTATTCGTAATCCAATTATGAAATATTCACCTTATACGGCAGGCAGCATGATGAAAGAGCAACGCTAATTAGCGTATACATCGCGCGGTCTAAGAAGGGACAATATGTAGTTACGTATCACTTTATTCACTGGATAAATGCCAATGTCAAAGTGAGAATAGCAGGCAGAGGCAGAGGGAGAGGCAGCGAGGCTGTGGCCTGCTGAGAGGGCTCAAGGCAGCCTCGTCCATTTATTATTATTATCTCATATATATGTATATGCAGTGGAGAAGCGGCGTGCAGGCGTAATTGATTTTGAAAAGAAATTAACCGCAGAAGACGACGCGGTAGTTGCCACCGGTGGGACAGGGGAAGGTGGAGGATTGGTCATCCTTGGCATAGCTGTAAGCCTGGGGGCACTGGCCTTTGAAGAATCTGCTGTAATCGGTGGCCGGGCAGTTGTCCACGTAGGAGCCCGTGCAGCAGTACTGCGGCTGCCCGAACTTAACGCAGGCGCTTGCGCAGCCGTCCTGGACTTTGAGATCACTGGGACAGGCGCTGTTGATATCTTTGTTGCAGCTGATTGTGGTGCAGCCGCTGCTTGATGGGTAAACTGACATGGGAAGATTGAAGCCGTCCACGGGGGAGATGTCGTAGGTGTCGGTGTTGGTGTTCTGGTCGAGGGTGTACTCAAACAAAGTGGTAGGCACAGCACCAGAAGCGGTGCACTGTAGTTGCCCTCCGCAGTCACCGGTCGTGCAGGAGCCCTTGCCGGAGGCGTCGAAGGAGCAGCCGGTGCGACCCCATAAACGGGCGCTCTTGGTGCCCGCCGGTACATCAAACGACGACGACTGCCCTGCCTGACGGTAGCTCTATGCCTTCTTGCGGAAGCGCCGCCGGCCACAGGGTGTACGTGCATTTGTTCTCCACCGTTATGGTGATTGCCCATGCTCCTGCGCCCTTATTATCCCTTATTATCAGGATCATCTTAAGCCCGTACCTTTTAAGGAAACTCATATAAAGTCAAGTTTGTGCTGAGCTATCTATCAATGAATTATGCTGAGCTCTAAGATATGGATACAAACCTTGCAAAGCCACGCACAGGAACAACGGCAACAGGAGCGCCACGTTCTTCATGTCTGGCAGGTGTTTGAAGAAGCAGAAGATGACTCTCTATTATCAGCGCTCAGGAGCACTAAACGGTTTGCCAACAGACAAGTGCTTACAATTGCAGTCACCTGAAACTTGATGAGACATTGCACGTTGGAGGCCTTAATTTATAGCTGCTTTCTCTGCTGGTGACTGTCGCTGGCCATGATTTGTGATCCAAGTCTGCGTCCGGGTGTCCCTCGGGGATTGGTGACCGCCTAATGCGGTTGGACACTACTGCGTCGGTCAGGCTGACTTGACGGTAGCCGTTGCATACGCATTAGCACCAGCGGCATTTGAGAACGGTCAGTCCAGCCTCCGCAGATTCGCAGAAGCTCTGCTGAATTTAATTCTCGATTTCGCATTTCCCACGGCATTGACGGTTTCGCTTGCTCCAGCTTCTGGATACCTTTTCGTGAGTATTGCGCTCCGTTTGGTAGTTATCCTGTTTGAATTATCCACCTTGCTTGTATTCTCGTCTGTCGTTAGCAGCATAGAAATCCGAGACAATTAAGCCATGTGCTTGCATGTTTCATACAAGTGGTTGGTGATCGATGGTGTCCCGAAAACATCTCTACCTAGTACCTATGCATCAAAAAAGTGGGGAATCCAGGATTTGTGATTTTGAACATGTTTGGGTAGTGTGCCTCAAGAAAAAGTGGGGAGGGGTTCGTGGGTGGGGATGTCATAAAAAAAATTTAAATATATTAGTCTTTTTAAACAAATTAAATCTCATATGTCAAAAAAAACATTGTAGAATATAGAACAAGTACAATGTAAATCCAAAATATTGTTAATGCTTAAAAATTGCATAGAAGAATGCAATATCACCATTAAACTGAATCAAGAAAACTTGCAAAGGTATAAAGGGCATCCAATCCATTTCCTTACTCAAGAGCCATAATCTGGCCAAACATATGATTTTTGCAACAACCATGATGATAGCAATAAAATGAAACCCTTTTTTTACTCAATCCAATCTTTCCAAGAATGAAATTAAGCCTCAAGCCTTAACCAAATTTATAACAAATCACATTTGCTAATACTTTTGTTCAACAATGACCTATGAGTAGCATCGTAGGGCCATGTTGAAGATGACCACATTATAAGAAAACACAACTTAACTCAACTAAGCACACCCTAGTAACTCACCTCCCCTACGAAGATTGAAAACCTTTCAAATGCTGGAGAATTAGTACTAGTCATGATGAAGAAGGGGAAAGTAAAAAGTGCCATGAGGTTGCATATGGCCATTGGCTATGTGCTGGTGGGGTTCGTTGGCTCATAAGCAAACACGTTAAAAAAAGGTTGAATAACCATCCATCCGTCATCATGACTCCTGACCCATGACGATGACCCCGTTTTACTTTTCCTTTTTCTCAGCAGAGATATGAGAAAAAGAGCAAAAACCAGCAATGACCAATAAACACGCATGTGGATTATCGGCGTCCACGGGACCATTTTCATCACCTTGATTACACCGATTTCAATGGTTTTGATTTCTGTTTTTCCTCGCAGCTTCGCACACAGACAGCCATCTCTTCACCATTGAAATAGGAGTCACTGGAACAGCGTTACGGTGATGCACTTTTGCAGAACGTGTGCACTTAAAACATCATAGGTTTAGTTCGCAATATTTCACAATTCTACAGTCTATATCATTTAAAGAAATAAACCTGCAAAGATGTGCTCCTTGATTTTCTTAGGTTCTATATAATTGGATGTCTTGTACTCTTGCTTTGCTTTCCACTCTGAAAAAATTTTCTTTAAAATCATGTTTTTAAATTACAGAAATCTTTTTTAAAACAATCTCATGTTAAGACAATTTCCACCTTGAGTTAAATTGTAACAGCTTTGTCTCGAAGTTTGGCACCCCAAAGAATTCACTAAGATCCAATGGATCTGGGGTGGAAGACTTAGGGAATACACCTCTAACAAACAAGCAACCCGATGGAAGGGAGCAAGCAGCACCACAGCTTCATAATACAAGAGAATGCACCTCAAGGAAAACAACTAAACTCTGAACAAGGACCTTGCAAACAAGTACACAAGCAACCATGTAGACATTATTGGTGAAAGGGAAAATGATGCATCTACAAAGGGGCACCTCACCCGCAAACCCCTCATGATCTAGTACAAGGTTCAGGATGGCATTGCACCAAAACTATCTAGTTTTGACTGCCTACATATTTGCGACCATCGTAGAATCAGGGCCATGTAGTTCTCTATGTGAGGGTAGTCTGAAGAGGACTTTGAAAGGGATGCAACCAAAGAGAGTCTTGCTGCTGGCTTGGTACCGCAAAGCCAGGATACGTTTTCTAACACTTCAGTGCCACCCCAAGGATGCCTCAAAGTGCTCCATGATCCCCAAACCATGGGTAGAGCCCAAGAGAACCTCTATCCTAAGACATCTCTCACAATCCTCCCTTGCACAAAAGAAGCAACATCCTAGGAGCAGAGCCTAAGATAACATCAAGAGTACACTTCAACTATGGGTTTGGTACTTCGTCAACTCTGGGGAATCCCTTAATTCAACTAACACCAAGCTTGAAGGAAGGTACCAACCCCAACACATAATACATCCTTCCATCCAAGGCCTTGCATGATATGCAAAGGGCACTTGGAGGAACCCCAAAAACTTTCCTTACTCTATGATGAGAGGAAGAAGTCCAACCCAAAGGCCCAACATCTCTAAGGTGTCCCCTAGATCCGTCCCTTATTGGGTCTAGAGACTTATCTTTCTGCATAGATCCATACTTATGCAAGAGGACATGCTCTTCTTCCACAAGTTCAGCCGAGTTCCATTCCGAATGACATCTCAACACCCATCAATTCCCTTGATTTTTTTTACATTGATTTTGAGGGCTTCCTAGGACCACTACCCATTTTTGTGATGGACTTGAGGAACCAAAATTGAGAGAGAACATACTCCAAAGGAGTCATATCTTTGCAAGAAACTCAAGCTTGCTAGAACCCCAAGTTCTACTTCTCGCATCAAGATCCATGGGCTCTCACCAGTTCGACCATTTAAGTACTAGATCACCACATCTGTCCATCCACATATTTTCTTTTATTTTCCCACATCACATCTGTTTAGGCTGGTAGGAAAGGATTCGAGCGTGATCTCCCTTCGAAACAAGGTATAGAGGCAGATCTTTTGAGTCTCACCTTGCCATCCACAAATGCACCAGCATCACAATCCACATTTCATCATCCAACACTATTCCATTTTCATAGTAAGAGAAAAGATCCAAAATTTGTTTGGAAAACTTCTCCAAGAGGCTATCAAAGCATCCTTACCTAGTCTATCATCAACATCCTTTGAGGTTGTCCAACATCAAGAATGCCTACTTGAGTGTTGGAACAAGTGGAGGATGGGGTTGGGCAACCAACCCCAAGACAGTCCTCCATACACACATCTCATGCCAACCACTACCACATGGTTAATTGCGACCACAATGTCCTATGCATGGGAGAGGATCAACTACATTTACATCTTAGAAGCTATCCTTCCCACTCTGAAAGATGGGACAATCACCATTTTTTGAATACTTAGTTCAAGAAAGCATATAAAATCACCTCTGATGAAAACCACAGTTATGAATTTTTTGAGAAACATCTAGGTTCCCAAAATCTGAATTTTTCTGCCATGCCAGGAATAACCACAACTAACAATCAACACCTTTCATTGGATTTTTGAACCTGAAGGGAAGATCCTCTTTGGAAGGTTTCTTTTGTAGGCAAGTACAATAATCCAACTTCACCGTATGCATGATACATGCCCAAGTAGTCCACATATCTAGCACATCCAAATCATCAAACCACTACTAGTTGAAGAAAGACATCTTCACAAGTCTTACCCACATTCAATTCCACCTTAAGAACAACTCAAAAAGGGAAAGAGTTCATCCCTCAAAATTTCACAAAGAGGGAGTTCTGTTTCACCATATGAGGTCTAGGCTTTCATTTCATACATACTAGTCCATCCCATTTACAATAATTGTGGTGCACAAGGCCACACCACTATCTATTACCATCGAACCCAAACAACAAACAGGAGAGTCAAAATGAATATTTTTCCCATAGGAGGACTAGGTCCTCGAGACAATTTTGAAATTACAACAAATGGGCATCATCAACGTCAAATACCAACTCAAAATAATACCTGATTCATCCCCAAAGGGTTTACAATATGGAAGGTCTACCAGAAAACCCCAACAATGAAGTCCCTTTAAAGCCCAAATACTAGGAGAGAGTACATACAGTCACACATTGCTTATAAGAAGAGATATATCCATTTAAGCTACATCAACAACATGGCCTCACAAGGGAGATTCCATGAATTTAACCATGGTAACAATATCTTGTCTCTAAAAATATGTCCCCAAGAGTTTGAGAACATGGGACCACTGCTTGGAGCAAGTCCCAAACATCAATTACTTCTAAATCCCATCTAGGAAACAACTATCTCAATATAACCTACATTATTATTTCAAGAACTAAAGAGGGTATCCATCAGAATGGAGAATGACCCCTCATGGGACTAGAGAATCACCAAGTAATAGAGTGCTCGATCATGCTATCCCACTAGAGAGGTTAGTATACTAACATAATTCAACAATACACCATAGAAATGGGGAAATACACCAGAGTACACTAGAGAGAGATGGGGGTATACACTAAAGTTCATGAGGGATAGAATACACAAGGGAGATGGGGTGATACACCACAACCTATAAAGCACCATAAGTCCTAAGTCATGAGAGTGCACCATAGCCTTCAAAAGCACCACAAGCCCCCAGTCATGAGAGAATCAAGTGTTTTCAACCACATATAGGTCCACCATGTAGGGCCACCAAGAGAAGTCAACAATTTTTGTAACTATAACATCATTTATTCAAGGATGGACCACCATCCCAACACTTGCAAAAACTACTCCAAGATCACATTCAACCATGGTAGAAGGAGTCTAGGTGCTAATCCCCAGAACTCAACTCTACCCTGTAGCCAGACATAACAACATCACCTTGATTTGAATTTTTAGTCTACCATTGCAATTCACATGGCCACCATGAACCACCTACTATCAAGATCAAGTTCATCAAACCAATTTGTTTAAATTTCAGCCTACATTCCATCATCGATCATCTATAAATAAGATTTTTGCTAATTAAGGAACCCAAAAGAAAAAGTTCTAGAACTTATCTTATCTTAAGAATGTTCACTAAAGGACACACCATCATGGCACACCAATTTCCAAGAACAAAGAGCATCAATTCAAGAGCCCCTTGGGCAAGGACCCAACCTAGCCTCCTCATTACAACACAGTTTATCAACAATAGTATTTTCCATAGGGCTTTCAACAGAATTTCACATCAAGGCACAAAGGCTGCTTACAAACATTAAGAGGAGGCGCTTCAAGGATGAGCATAGGAAAAACACCATACATCAAGTTTGGTCTTATCACAGGGTGTGGCACAAACCTATAATAAAGGGACAACTAATTTACATAGGAAATAACATCTAGCACTTTTGTGCGCATAAATTGTCAAACTGAATATGTCACAATATTATATTACAATCTTACACACCCAAGGATAGGAATACATTTAGTGACATAATACATGACATTTGGGAATGCTACCTAGGCCTAGAAGGCTAATGAACCATGATATCAGAGCCAACCATGCGATGTTGGATACCCGATATCGGGACCTATATCCTTGCCTATAAATAAGAGGCGGGCGCACTTGGTTTTTCAATAGTTAGTTAGACCCTTAGTCGAACTCTTGCCTTTTCTTCCTCCCAAAGTTAGAATTATTTCTATGTGCCCGCAGTAGGGGTCATAAAGTGAACGGATCTTTATTCAAGCATTGTGTACCTGAGCATACCTTATGTACGGTAATAAAGGCGAACTTTATGATAAACCTTGTAGCATTTAGAATAGATTAATTAGTGTTAGTTGATGTTATTAAATGCTTTTCTAGTTAATTAATGTCTTCTCCCACCCTACACTTTCTCAAGTAAATACACTCAGTACGATTGCTTCGAGCATGTGTGTAATGCTTAGTAACCCAGTAACGATTAGTGTTTGGTAATCCTAGCAGTGTTTCACTGGTTAAGGATGTGTATGGCAAGTGGGAACAGATACTGGTGTTAGGACTAGTTAGAACCTAGTTAATGAGTAGTTAAATTAAGCTAGTCACTTAGTTATCTCTCTCCTCCCTTATTAGCACAGGACATAAAAACATAAAAGATATAAAAATCATATGCCTCAAGCTTACTTAACAATACAATTATGACATACAACTAAGTTTGGGAAGACAAAAATTAACCAACCTATCCTTGTTCCATCAAGGTGTGTAGGCACTTAGTCCTTGGAATTTAATTGGATCGTGTGTGAAATGCTCATATTCGTAAAGTTGAGCATAGGAATACCTCACCACTCATCATTGGCGCCATTGCTAGGGACTTTGTTGTTTGTGCGCTAATTAGAACTTAGGAAATCATTCACATCGTTGGAACGAACCCTTAGGATCAGTTGAGAAAATGAAAACAATACATTGCACATTGAAGAGACAAGTATGTCCCCTTCTTCATATGAAAGCGCTTTACCACCTAGGTCAAAAATAGGAAACAATTAGTGGCGTAATACACATAACATTGATCTACCAGTCCTTCAATAGTTTCATGTGATACATATTCATCCCAATGAGTATACACCAGACTTCACCTTTATCCTCCATCAAGATGAACAATTGCGTTGGTGAGACTTAGAAGGTAACATAGTATTACTCCCAATCGTTCAATCCCAAGCATGCTTCTTCATACTCTCACATGAATTGGCATGCAACACTTACATACAGAATACGTTGTGCAAGATCATGACTTAAGAGAATACTATCCCACAGAGGCACAACATCAAAGGGACTTGCAACAAGAGATATATCACAAGTCTTTGAAGGATAAGTGGTCCTAGGATGTCCCACATGTCTTAAGCAAAAATGAGGGTGTTGAACCTAACTTAGGCAGTCATCCACACAATGATGTTCCTCCCCTTGACTTTGGCCAAGGGGTTGTGTATCAAAACCTTCATTTCACTATTCATAACCTATGCACTGATACCAATGAACACAAAGGGTTTGAAAAAGGAACACAAGCACATGACAAAGATGCATTTTGATCGTAATCACAATAGAGGCCGAGATCGTCGAAGAGAAGGTAGTAGACACCATCATGATGAAGGTTCTCCTTCTTCTTCACCTTCATCATCTCATTCATCCTCTCCTTCAGTATCTAGACATAGTCATAAAGAAAAAGACCACGGGGATGAAGGTAGGAAAATGGAAGTCATAAATGAAACAGCCAGGAAAGGGGATGAGGGCACTCTAGAGAATCACAACATAGAAGAAGGGAGAGTAGGGAACAACGTAGGCATTATAGATGCCATGGATGAGACGATCAAGATGAACCCCTACTCGCTTATCAAAGCATGTTAGACATAAATAAGGCTGTTAGAATTCCAACAAGGCACCAAAAAGATAGTAGGATCAAAAGATTAGATATGAACAACATCCCATGATTTGAAGGGGGATACAATGCTGATCCTCAGAATCACTTACAAACATTCCATGATTTGTGTGCCTTACAAAACATAGAGAACAAATGTCACAAAATTAAGTTGTTCCCACAGGCACTAGTTAAAGAAGTAGAAAGCTGGTACCAGTCCTTAGAACTAGAATCCATTCGTAGGTGGAATACTATGTTAGAACTATTCAACGAAAAGTACCAAATGTACTCTCGAGTGTCTAACTTGCGAAAGAAAATCTAAGGATGGAAACAAGGAGGACATGAACCCTTGGATGCTGTGATGGGCTGATACTATGCATTGTTACATCATTTCCTTGGCCCTGGTTATTCGCAAAGGGATCAACTACATCATATCATAGATGGGCTTAGGCATGAAACGAGAAGAACCCTTAGGCCCTATGCCCAAGGAAGACTATCCAAGCTTAGGTCCCATCAAATTTAAAGACTATTAGAACAAGTTGCTAAGGAAGAAGGTGATCTATGGAGGAGTGAAAATGTGGAAGAGTATAATAGAGATCCTTCCCTCAGGAAGAGGGGAGTAAGATTTTGTGAGGATGAAGAAGAGTCACCACTCGAAGAGATGGTGAATAGGAAAACTTTGCCTATCCAAAAGTTGACATTAGAAGTATTGGCAGAGGTAGACAAAATGTGGGATTCCCTAGACAATAGATTTCAAACTATTCTTAAAATAGTAGAGGAGTCTAGAGAACAAGGTAGTGATTACGAAAAAAGAAAAAAGAGAGAAACTGAACATGCACGTAGCAAGGGTAAGGGTAAAGTTGTCATCATTGAAGAGGTTGTGGATTCAGAAGCAGACAATGATAGTGGATGAAAGATATGTCAATATGACCATCCTAAGGGATGTTGCCTTGTAATCTCACATTTTTAGGAGTTTGGGGTGTATGCCCTCAACCCATGATTGAACAAACGACAAAAACCCCTAAGGTTACCTTACCCCCAAGGTAACCCAAGACAATTCTACCAACCCTTAACATATTATCCAAGTGGAACTCCACCACAACCAATTGAGCAATATCAACAGTGGCAACACCCACAATCATGGGGAATGCCACCACCAAGGCAACAATATCCTTATCGGCAACCTAACCCATATGGATATTATGTGCAACACCCAATCTCTTCACTTGACTCTATTGGTTATGATACTCCTCAACATCACTACCAAATCCACGTGTATTATGGGACTCCCTCTTCTAGGGGAAATATTTTGCAAGCATATCATCCTTCCCATTCGGTCACATCTCTTCCACCAATAGCTCCACTACCACTTGCTCTCGCGATGCAAGGTGAACTCCCTGCCTAGCCGTAGCAACATAATGCCACAAGGGCTATTAACTATCAACCTACTGTTGATTCCAACAACTGCATGAAGAAAAGACCTTTCTTTAAAACCAATAGTCCAACCAAGCCCTTGCAATCCCAAGCAACTAATTCCTTAGATGCCTTACCATCAATCAAAACTTTGGAGCCTCCTTCAACCCAACCACTGCACTTAATGCATATGGTCATGTTAACACATGTCATTACTGATTGGATCAAGGCTGGCCATCTTCCCAAGAAATTCTCTAATTTTGGGAGCCCTCTGATATATCTACAAATCGTTGGAAATGAGCCGTGCAAAGCTCTTTTGGATTCAGGTCCTAGTGTCAATTTAATCTCTCAAGAAATGTACAAGACTTGGAACCTACCTCCATTGAAAAATAACAGCATCCATCTACAGTTGGCCAACTAATCATCACTATCCCATTGGGACTAGTGGAGGACATTGTTACCATTATTTATGGGTGGTTGTACCCAGCTGAATTCCTAGTGATTCAAGTGAAGAACGGTAAGGGGGATTTCCAAATCATAATGGGAATGACATGGCTAAGCACCATCAACGCATGCCTAGGAATCTGTGATCTTTCCCTAGAAATATCAAAGGAAAATATATTCAGAAAGATTGAGAAGAAGAAAGTTCTATGCATCGCAATGGTTAAGAAAGCAGTGTGCAGAGGTCATGGTTTGTGCATGGTTTAGCACTACCTACATGCAATCAGTGTGCACAAGTGATCAACATAAAAGGATGCCTGTATGCAATAGCCACACGATAAGAAGGCACCCAGTGGTTGATAGTTGATTAAGAAAGTAGTTCAATCATATGCATGGAACCAACTAAGGGTTTAACTTGCACTTATATTGATAGCATAGACACATTAGAGCAAGTCGACTGCCAATTTCCAAGTCTTAGCCTTGAAAATATCAACTGGGGAAAGTTGGAAATCTCTGAGAAATTTAAGTAGGAGCCCCTTGAGCTGAAACCATTACCCACCAATATGGAATACACATTCCTTAAAAATGGAAAATCGGTAATTATTAATGTGAAGCTTGCTCCGCAATAAAAAGAGAGACTGTTGAAGGTGATAAATAAATGGTTGAAAGCCTTCACTTGGTCATATCCTGAATTAACTAGAATAGAACCTAGGATATGCCAGCATAGAATTTACACTGATCCCTCCATGAAGCCTCAAAGACAATCACAAAGGCGATTAAACCCAAAGCTGAAGCAAGTAGTTAAGGAAGAAATTGAACAGCTTCTCAAGGCTAGGTTCATATATCTCATTGCTGATAGCAAATGGGTTAGCCCCTTAGTTATTGTGCCAAAAAAGGGAGGCAAATGGAGGGTGTGCATAGATTTCAGGCTACTAAATATGGCAACATTCAAATATCACTTTCTATTGTCATTTGTCGACCAAGTCTTAGACACTATTGTAGGGCATCGCTATTATAGTTTTCTGGATAGATATAGTGGCTACAAAGAAATACAAATAGCCCTAGAAGACTAAGCCAAGACTACATTCACTAGTCCTTGGGGAATGTTTGCATAAAAATAGATGTCGTTTGGTTTGTGTAATTCCCCTACAACATTTCAACGACTAGTTCTAAGCATATTCTAGCAGCAGATAGGGAATGGCGTGGTCTTTATGGATGACTTCTCCACTTATGGAGCAAACTTTGATCAAGCCTTGGATTGGTTAGATTAAGTGTTAAAAAGATGTTTAGAAACCAATTTGAGGCTCAATTGGCAGAAAAAGCCATTTGATGATCCAAGAAGGTGTAGTACTAGGGCACAAAATCTCACACATAGGGATAGATGTAGACCCCGAGAAAATCAAAGTTATCTAAGGAACCCATCAACTAGAAATTGTGAAAGATATTCAGTCATTCCTTGGACACATTGGCTACTATAGGATATTTATTGAGAACTTTTCAAAGGTTGCCAAACCATTGGTGAAATTAACAAAAAAGGATGTACCTTTCAAGTGGACCAGGGAATGCGAATTAGCTTTCCAAACTCTAAAATAGAAGCTAGTAGAAACACCCATTCTACAAGCTCCTGACTGGTCCAAATCATTCCATATCATGACTAACACGTCCAACTATGCCTTAGGAGCTGTACTTACATAGTTAGATGACTAGAAGCATCCTTATTACATCCACTGTGCAAGTAGAAGTATCACTAGTACACAACTTAACTACACTACCACAAAGAAAAAATTAATGGTTGTAGTGTATGCAATAGAAAATTTTAGACAATATGTATTGGAATATAAAGTATATATACATACAGATCATAGTGCAATCTGGTTCCTCATGAATAAGCGAATGGTAAGCCCTCATATCATATGATGGCTTGTAATATTACAAGAGTTAAATTTAACAATGATCGACTACAAAGGCACCAAGAATGTAGTTGCTGATCATTTATCTTAGTTGTGATGGGACAAAAAAGAGGATGAGTATCCAATTT
>MNCI01005277.1:52733-67971 GCA_015680685.1 Gnetum montanum | reverse complement strand
TAGGCTACTCTCCCTATGAGTTAGTGTATGGGAAGCTTCTAACACTTCCTATTCAAACTGAGATCTGTACACTATCCATGACATGTGACTTCAACCTTGACCATGATTTACCATAGAAAAAATGGTTAGTAATCCTTAACTTTCTAGATGAAAATCAACTAGCTGCCCTATCATCTAATGAATTGCACAAGGCATTCAATAAATAATGTCATGACCTAAGAATTAGGAAAGTTAAATATCAACTAGGAGATAAGGTACTCTACTAGAATCCCACACATGTGCCACAATATACTAAATTTCAAACACTATGGGAAGAACCTTAAATTATTTATGCAAATTTTCCTTTAGAGGCCATGACATATACAAATATGAGAGCCCGAACAAGAAGTTGTTGGTCAACATGCAACAAACCAAACCTTTTCATGAGCTTAGGATAGCCAATACACATGCTACCTCTGTTGATGGACAACCTTGCTCACTATTTTGGATCTCCTCTTTCCAACTCAGTCATGGGGGAGATGGCCACCTATGCTAACGGTTCTAGGCGCTTAGTTCTTTTTGAATTTTTGTTTTACATATTTTTTGTTCTACATATTTTTGTTTTACACATTTTTCCAACTTTCTTATTTTTTTTTACACCATTAATCATATTTTTTAATGTCTCTTTGTTTGCTCGATTTACTTTTATTCCTCATCCAATAAGTGCTCATGATGGTGGATTGAGTTATATCATATTAAGGTATGGTTATTTTGGTAAAATAGGCAATGAGTCCACGTCATCCACTCATCCATACAACTCTATGATCTCCTTTGGCTTGGAACTATACAGTCCCTTTTTTCTAAGTAAACTTATTAATAAATTGGTGGCTGGGTATTTTTCAAACCAAGGAAAAATGCAAAGGATGTAAAGGGTGTGACTTCAAGGGGATTAGATGCAATTGTGCTAGCCATTCTTGGCTTCTTGGATGCTTTTTTTGGGTTTTCTACCATTCTAACATTGTTCAAATATCAGGAAGCTAAGTGAATAAAAATAAGTCTTTGCATGGTGTGGTTCTCATGCAAAAAAAAAGAAAAAAAAAACAAAAAGAGAGAAAAAAGTGAGAATTCAAAGCACACCCCTTAGACATAATAAAGAAATATTGGCTACAAGCACTAGTTATGGCACTGGAAAGACATGTTACCCATTACTAAAGGTTCCCTCTATCTAAGGCCCATTCTCGCTTCTTACTTCTCCATCTCGCTCTCCTTGGGATGGTGGTGACTCTTTGTAAAAGCATTCTTGTTACTTTAAGTGGATGGATTAGTCAAGTGTGTTGATGCGAGGTCACTGGACATGGTTTGTTTGAGTCTAGATTTGGGATGAGTTCTACTAAGTCATATTAACCATAAAATACATAAGGGACTTTATACAACCTTGTTCTTGGGGTTCCGTTCCATTCTCTCCTCTCCATCTTTATTTCTATTTTCCAACTCATTGTTAGTTTTATCATTAGTCCATCTCTAGGTTGATGCATTTTTTTTCTTTGGTGAATTCTTATGTATAATTTTTTAACTCTTGCTTCCAAATGACATTCCTAGAGCCTACAGACTCTTTGGTTTGTGGGTTTGTCAAGGCATAAAGGCCATGAGCAGATTTTGGGGGGGATCCACTGGCATTCCTTTTTAGTGTAATTGTTAGCTTCTTTTCTGGTTTCATTTGCATCCATAACATTTATTTTATTGGTGTTGCCATTGTTATTTTTTCTCATCTTTCTTGTCCCTCATATTTTTCCATCTTATAGCTATTGGAGGTTCGCTCTTAGTCATGGGGGCCCTAGCAGAAATTTTTTTATTTTTTCCATTCTACTATTTGCCTAACCCCTACACCTTGGGTAGTCACCAATGATAAATCCCTGAACCAGTTTCTACCATAACTACAACTTAGCCAATGCACTTCATATCAAGGCAAGGTATCAACTTCATTCTGGTTTATCTATCCTTGCTCATTTATGATTGTGTTGTGTGTGCAAATGGTGATCATACAAACAATGGACTGGGCTTCGTGGATGCACTCAGGATGGACCAAAACTAGAGCGTTTATGAAAGGGCATGTTTGGTGGCATGGCTATGGATAAATAACGGCTGTGCGATCTCAACATTGACAGAAACATGCTTCATCTTCTTTCTCTCTCTTTTTCTCTTTAAGCTACCAAATAAAGGCTTGGATGTCATTTATGTACAAGTGTTCACCACAATGGTCATGAGCACTAATGTTGTAATATGCTTGTTCATCTGTTCACTGGGCACATTGAGTCTATCATCCCATTCCACTGTTAGTTGTCATTTAGTCAATAATCCCATACCTTTCCAATATTTTGTAAGGAACTTGAGGATGAGTTTTCATTCAATCATGGGGGTATGATGAATTGTGATATCAAGGCTATGATATCGCATCCGCGATATTAGGTCCATGATATTAGAGCCAACCATGAGATGTCAAATACCTGATATCAAGACCTATCTCCTTACCTATAAATAAGAGGCAGGTGCACTTGGTTTTGCAATAGTTAGTTAGACCCTTAGCTGAACTCTTGCCTTTTCTCCCTCCCAGAGTTAGAATTATTTCTGCATGCCTGTAGTAGGAGTCATAAAGCGAATGGATCTTTATTCGAGCATTATGTACCTAAGCACATCTTGTGTACAACAATAAAGGTGAACTTTATGATAAACCTTGCAACATCCAAAATAGATTAATTAGTGTTAGTTGATGTTATTAAATACCTTCCTAGTTAATTAATGTCTTCTCTTACCCTAAACTTTCTTAAGTAAATACACTTAGTACGACTGCTTCAAGCATGTGTGTAACGCTTGGTAACCCAGTAACAATTAGTGTTTGGTAATCCCAGCAGCATTTCACTAGTTCAGGATGTGTACGGCAAGTGGGAACAGATATTGATGTTAGGACTAGTTAGAACCTAGTTAATGAGTAGTTAAATTAATCTAGTCACTTAGTTACCTCTCTCCTCTCTTATTAGCACAAGACATAAAAACATAAAAGATATAAAAAATCATATGCCTCAAGCTTACTTAATCATACAATTGTGACATACAAGTAAGTTTGGAAAGACAATGATTAACCAACCCGTCCTTATTCCATCAAGGTGCATAGGCACTTAGTCCTTGGAATTCAATTGGATCATGCATGAAATGCTCGTATTCATATGGTTGAGAGTAGGGATACCTCGCTGCTCCTCAAAGGCTATAGAAAATAAATACTCGAGTCCATCCTAAGCTAAAGGGTTTAGGCCACCAGGAGTAACACCAACACTGCATCATGTTGTTATGAGAAAACCTATTTCTATCTCTGCATGTACATGAACAATGGTTGCACTACCCCCACTGTAAGATTGTGATTGAAAGAAACAAACTAGGACATGAACATAATGATCGAACAACATAGGACGCCAACTAAGAATTCACCACTTGCCATAGTAGGAACTCAAGACATTGGCCACTCTTGGACCATTAGTATCTAGCATGGCCAAGGATACTATTCTATGCCATCTACTAACGTAATATCCATAGGGTTTAGGATGGATCACCATCCTCTATTAGTACTCATCCAGCATTAGGAGGCAAACAAATCATGATGTACCAGCTACTCCACCACAATAAGGGTACTGATAAATCCACAACCCAATGTTTGGATTTTGAGACCAAGTAACCAATTCATGAAGGCCTCAAGGACACACATCTTTCTTGTAGACATAATGCTCATAGCATAAATTGAGGTCATCACCAGTCGCATCTTTGTACCTATGCTTCATACAAGGCTAAGACAATAGCTCTAAAACAAAGGAGTTATTAGGAACATGATCAAAACATTAACCTCATATACAACCATAAATCATGGTCACAAAATTAGAGAGATTTCAATCTCACAACACCATAGAGAGTAACATCTCAGCAACATGCCTAGAGATGAATCATTTAAAACATGATGGATCAATTAGATACACTCACAAAATAATTTTTCATGAGGCACACTAAGAGAGAGAGAATTGGAACACTCTCAAAATTCCAAGATTCACATACAAAAAATGTTCCCAACTACTGACAATAGTTCCCACCACAATCAAATCTCAAAAAATTCATAAGAGGCATAGGTAATAGAGATTCATTATCTCAACTTGAAACATAAGAAGGGAGACAAAGGCCTAGCCAAAAATAGGTCTTAACAAAGCTCCAATTCTTACTATGAAGAGCAACATTAGAGAGGATGTGTCCATAAGGAAGACTCTCATCAAGAGAGGTGAGGTCTCAACAAGAACCAATAATAGGATGACCTACTTTATAAGGTCTCCAAATCAAAATTACCAATAAATAACACTAATCAAAAAAGTGATGCCATGAACCCAAGGGTAACACAACTAGCTCAAATGAGGAAACACAACACACAAAAGGTACACAACAAGGGAAATCATGCCCAAAGAACAAGAGGTTATAAAAGCAAGGACCACAAAAATTTTATCTTGGGATGGCATACATGGCCTTAAAATGCATCATGAACAATCCTAACAACAAGTCATCACACCACATAGAGCACAAAGCCTTACATTACGAACAATAGACATGACAAAGGAGACACACATGTAGAATTTGGAAATGCAACAAAGGAAGACATGCCTATACAACTAGAAAAACGTACAATTGTAAACATGAATGTATGAAGTCTACTGACAATGGTCTTGATCCACCTAGAACAAGGCTCACTAAGAGCACATGTTTGAAGGCCCTCCATCCTAAGATACTTGGAAACCAACATGTCCTAATTTGTAATTCCCATACTCACTATATCTAGGATGAGTGAAAGTGCAAGGATATCACATCCTACACAATTCAATTAATGCCATCTCGATACATGT
This sequence comes from Gnetum montanum, assembly GCA_015680685.1. Taxonomy (NCBI): domain Eukaryota; kingdom Viridiplantae; phylum Streptophyta; class Gnetopsida; order Gnetales; family Gnetaceae; genus Gnetum; species Gnetum montanum. The sequence continues at coordinate 63,067 of MNCI01005277.1, read as the reverse complement.
CATCTAGGTGGAGATCAAAGTGAAGACTAGGTCTAATTCATCCTAGATGAACCACTGGAGACTAGAGATTAGAGCTCCTTAAGCAAAAAAAATTTATAAGTTGCCAATAGAACTCTCCTCTACCATATCAAGGTAAAACCACAACTAGTTCAACCACAAGTAAACTAGTGGAGGACAATACCACAATGTAATTATATACATCCTTTAGGAGAACAACATACCTCAATTGCTCACAATGTAACATTAGCCCCATAATGAAGAGCTTAAGAGTCTTACCATAAGGCAAATCTTCAAAGAACACATAAGGATATGATCCTATATCACCCAAATATCTATCTGAAAGAACCATAAATAGAAAAAACTCAATGCTATAACATAACCAAAGAGTACATGCTTATCATAACACGATTATAAAAATGCTTTAATACCACCTATAACAACGTTTCCCTAATGTTGTTCAACACCCTAAGGAATTTAATGAGATCCAATGGATTTGGGGTAGAAGACCTAGGGAATATGCCTTTAATAAGCAAGCAACCCATGGAAGGGAGTGAGTAGCACCACAACTTCTTAATACAAGAGAATGCACCTCAAGGAGAATGACTAAACTTCAAACAAGGACCTTTCAAACAAGTACACAAGTAACCATGTAGACATCATCAGTGGAAGGGAAAACGATGCATCTACAAGGGGGCACCTCAGCCCCAAACCCATCACGATCTAAGGTTTGGAATGGCACCACACCAAAACTGTCTAGTCCTAGCTACCTACATATCTATGACCACCATAGAATTAGGGCCATGTAGTTCTCCATGTGAGGGTAGTATGAAGAGGCCTTAGAAAGGGATGCAACAGGAGGAAGTTCTACTACTGGCTTGGTACCACCAAGCTAAGATGAATTTTCTAATACTTGAGTGCCACCCAAGGATGCCTCAGAGTGTTTCATGGTCCTTGAACCATGGGAAGAGCCCAGGAGAGCCTCTATCTTGAGACATCTCTTACATAAATAGTCTATTTATATTCAAAGGTAATATCCTATCTATACACTTTTTTATATCAAAGTAATATTATTAGTATTTTAACATTTTTATATAAGGATAGAAATGCTATCTACAATGCCTTGGTCATGTATTAAGAAAAACATATAATGAGCTTGTGAAAACTAAAAACTAAATCTACTTTAAAGCTTTATTACTTCGGAAGACCAATAGAATCTATTGGACAAATATTATATTTTGATTAAAAAAATAATGATAGATGTTACAAATTGACCAAGAAAAAATGAAGAAAACAAAAATAAATTTTATAAGCTTCTTGCTAGAACATTGCCAAATGGGTAATCACAATGTAGGAAAAAAAATACAAGCAACTCATCCTTAAATGCTCTGCACAACCTACCTATGTGCTTTCTTAGGGGAGTTGAATCCATCTTTCACTTTCAATTCTAAAATGATACAAACTTAAACATGTTTGCTTATGGTACTTCGATACTTGATTTGAATAGCAAGTAAGAGATATTGAGATTCTGCACCTAATAAATAAAATTATTTCTTACCTTTTACATTAAACCATAATTGTGTTAAAATTTTTGCTTGATAACTATATTTAGGATTTTGTTGCACTGATGGAAGAAATATCAATGTTAAGAACATACCATGGTTGTATAAAAATATTTTTGTCTTCATTTTCTCAACCATTATATTCCTAAAAATATCAACCACAGTATGTGCTTTAGAGAATTTGGAATAAATATTCAAGCATGTATACAATGAATTTGCACAAGGTTTTTGCTTCTAAAGGTAATAAATTACATCCAAATAATAACATTGAGTAAGGTATTTGTAGCTTTACCTTTAACTCATCAAGAAAAAAAGCTTTTAATTCTCTTTTAATATCTTTCCAAAGTTTAGCATTGAGTTCACACCCCTTAACAACATATCCATACAATATAAGAGATAGATGATAGTCTGTCAAATTTGTATTTTGACCTTGCAAGCCCAAAGTCCTAAATCCTTGTACTTGTTTTTTAAGACATACAAAGTCTTGAACCCTCATGTTGTTCCTTCCTTGACATAGTTCCCCTATTTGTAATTATTCATATAAATGAGACCCAAATATTTAAAATAATCTAGTATTTGTACATTGGTACCTCTAAAATAGAAGTCATAACATGTATTTCTTGTACCCTAGAACATCAATTTAGTTTTATCTACATTCACTCCAAGATTTAATGAGTGAAAATAATTTTCTAAAATTTGTAACATATTTTTTATATCTTTTGTAGTTGTGCAGATCAAGGTAGTATCATTTGTATACAAAAGAAGATTCATTTCTTGAGATCCAATTTTGATAACTTGGCTATCATGCCTGCTACATAACGATTCTTCCATTTCATCAATAAAGATACTAAAAATAATTAGAAAAACTAGATAACCTTACTTAACTCCAATTTTTCTTTGGAATTGTATTTTTTTCTAAGTTACTATCTATAATTTTAGTTATAACTTCATTATATAATCTTTGAGTTGTTGTAACCAATTCTATAGGAAAGAAAAAATTTATGCAAGTGCAACCATAGCTTTGTATGAATCCTTGAATCATATTCTTTTGCAAAATCAACAAAATAAATAAAAACAATTTTGTTAAGTTTTTTTTGCAAACTACATGTAGTGTTTAAGAGGAACTATGTGATCAATAGTAAAGTAATTTTGTCTAAAACTTGCTTGACATTTGAACCTAACGTAGTGAACTTCAACTTAAGAACTGATTCTCTTTTCTAGCAAAGTGCCTAGTACCTTAGCAAGCATATAAGAAAAAGATCTAATCATAGCTAATAATATGTGTGCATGACTTAAAATATTAATTTTTCCTAAAAAATAAATCATTAATCCTCTTATAGTGATTGTTTATCGTATAACTAATCTAGATCATTAGCACCATCCCCAACAATAGCACCAATGATGGGTATCTCTTATGCCCAATCATATGGATCATAAGCATTCTCATGTAATCTAGTTGAATTCTATGGATGGGACTAGTGTGGTATCTAAATTGTTAAGCATTGAACATATGTCATTGTCTTCCCACTTGGACTAGTGATATTTTTATCATGTATAGTTTAGTCCAAAGTGAGGCATATTATTATTGATGTTGTGTGGGTAAGGCCAATTTATATGAAAGTATGAAAATTAATTATTTAATATAATTAATAATAAGAAGGTAAATCCTAAACCATCCTAAGGGTGATGAGTGTCCATTCCCAGTTTACTGTACATGTCTTGAACTCACGTACCCACTACTAGGATTACCAAGTGTTATGCCACTAGGCAAACCAAGTAATAATGTTGTTGGGATTACAATGCAAATATGTGTTTACGCTCGAAATTGGTCATGCTCATTCTATCGATTGATTAATGTACATGAAGTTGTAAATATTAACTAAATACATAGAAATTGAATTGTATTAAAAGCAAATCTATTCTATGTTAAAGTAAATCATACCACTCAAATAAGACATCATACAACTAACTTAAATCTACACTATAGGCACTCACTCATAATTTGCTAAGATTATAGGAGAAAAAAGCAAGACTCTAACTACACTACTGACCAAATGGTGATAAATACATAACAGGTGCTTGCATATTTATAGGAAAATAGAGGCATTGCATTGACATGAATGTGTTAATGTATTTGGCTACATTGATGAGGATGCATCAACATAGCTAAGTTATAGTAGATGTGATATCACATCTACGATATAGTAGATGTGATATATCATCTAGGATGTAGTATCCAACTAAGATGCACTGATAGGGATGCTCTAATGTAGATGTGATGTAGCATCTATGATATCTTAGCTAACTAGTATCCTTGACAAAATGATGCTTCGTCATGTCCCAATGACTCAACTACCTGACATATTAGGTTTCATCACTTTTGGTGCTTTTCATCTTAGATTTTAAATTGTAATATAGGTACATACTAACCTATATATTTCAATTAGACTTTTATAACTCAATGTTGTCCACTAGAATTAAGCCCATTTCAAATCATAATCTTTAAAAGTAAACTATAATTTGCTAATATTAACTTAATAATATTATCTTAGCAAGGTTAATTTTCCATCCAAAAATAATTAATATGATTGATGATCCATGATAACGTGGCCTCCCACGTGATATCGCAGCCTACCTCATTGCCTATAAATAAGAGGTGAGTGCACTTGCTTTGCAATAGTATGTCTTAGTCCTTTACCCAAACTCTTGCCTTTTCTCCCTCTCAAAGTTAGAATTATTTCTACATGCCCATAGTAAGAGTCATAAAGTGAGCGGATCTTTATTCGAACATTGTGTACCTGAGCACACCTTGTGTATAACAATAAAGCCGATCTTTGTGATAAACCTTGCAGCATTTATAATAGATTAATTAATGTTAATTATTGTTACTTAATGATTTTCTTTGTTAATTAATGTTCTCTCTCTCACCCTACAACTCTCCTAAGTAAGCACACAAAGTACAATCACTTCGAGCATGCGTGTAACACTTGGTAACCTAGTAACGATTAGCATTTGGTAATCCCAGTAGTGTTGCACTAGTCCAGGATGTGTATGGCAAGTGAGAATGGATACTAGTGTTAGGATCAATTAGAGGCTAGTTAATAAGTAGTCAAATTAAATTAGTTACTTAGTTATCTCTCTCCTCTCTTATTAGTAGTAGGACATAAAAACACAAAAAAGTATAAAAATCATATGCCTCAAGTTTACTTAACCATACAATCGTGACATACAAGTAAGCTTGGGAAGACAACGATTGATCAACCCATTCTTGTAACACAAAGGCACATAAGCACTTACTCCTTAGAATTCAACCGGATCATGTGTGGACACTCGTATTTGTATGGTTGAGCATAGGAATACCTCACCACTCATGATTGGTGCTATTGTCGGGGACTTTGTTGTTTGTGCACTAACCAAAACATAGGAAATCTTGTACATCGTTGGAATGAACCCTTGGGGTTGGTTAAAGAAAAATAATAAATAATAATACATTGCACACTAAATAGACAATCATGTCTCCTTCTTCATACGAAAGTGTTTCACCACATAGGTATGATATAGGGAATCATTAGAGACATAGTACACATGATAATCTACCAACCCCTCAACAATTTCATGTGGTATATGTTCATCCCAATGAATATGTACCAAACTTTACCTTTATCCTCCACTAGGATGAACAAGTGCATTGGCGAGATTTAGAAGGTAACATAGTGTTACCTCTTGATCATTCAGTCCTGGGCATGCTTCTTCATGATCTCACATGAATTGGCATGCAGCACTTGCAGGTAGAGTATGCTGTGCATGATCATGACTTGAGAAAGTATCAACCCACGAAGGCACAATGTCAAAGGGATTTGAAACAGGAGAGACACCATGAATCCATGAAGGCAAAGTTGTTGTAGAACATCCCACATATCCTAAGCAAAAATGAGGGTGGTGAACCTGCCTTAGGCAGTCGCCCACACAATGATATTCCTCCTGTTGACTTCGGTCAAGGGGTTATGTATTATAATTTTTACTCAACTATCCATAACCTAGATTCTGGTATTGCTAGACACAAAGGATCTAAAACAGAAACAAGAACACATGACAAAGATGGACATTCCGATCATAACCATGATCGGGGCCACAACCATCAAAGAGAAGGAAGTAGGCATCAACATGGTGACAATCCTCCTTATTCTTTACCTACATCATCTCCTTCATCCTCTCCTTCAGGATCTGGACATAGTCACAAGGAAAAAGACCATGAGGATAAGGGTAAGAAAAATGAGAGTCATAGACAAAATAGTCAAGAAAGGGGACAAGGGCACTCTAGAGAAACACACTGTGAAAGAAGGAAGAGTAAGGAACAACATAGGCATCATAGATGTTACAGATGAGATAATCACGATGAATCCCTACTCACTATTTGAAGTATGTTAGACATAACTAAGGCCGTTAGGATTCCAACAAGGCACCAAAAGGATAGTAGGATCAAGAGATTAGACATGAAAAATATCCCACGATTTGAAGAGGGTACAATGCTGATGAGTGGTGAGGTACCCCTACACTCAACCATATGAAACAAGCGTAGCACGTGCGATCCGGTCGAACTCCATAGACTAAATGCCTAAACTCCCCATGGAACACTTGGGGTTAATCATCTGTTGTCTTCCCAGACTTACTTATTGTTGTCACGGTGTATGGTTAAGTAAGTCCGAGGTATATGATTTTTATAGTCTTTTTTGATTTTTTTCCTATGCTATGAGAGTGAAGGGTTGAGAAACTAACTAACTCTAACTAAGGACCTAAGTCTAAATTAACTAACGTCAGCATCCGTTCCCACTTACCGTACACACCCTGAACTATGCAACTTTGGCTACCAAATGCTAATCATTACTGGGATCACCACACATAACGCATGTGCTTGAAGTGATCGTATTGAGGCACCTAGTTAGCCTAAGTGTGATAAGCAGCCGATTCCTTGGCTAGCCATACACACCCATGGGTTCTCGTAGCCAAGTTTTACTTATCCCACATTCTAGCCTAATGCAATGAGTAGCCGATTCCTTGACTAGCCGTACACATTGGACTACCACTGACATTACCAAGCATAGATCCTAGAATACGCTACTGGGTTACCAAGCAGTCACAATGCTCGTAATCAAGTCGTACTCATGCGTTGCGACGAGCAACCGATTCCTTGACTAGCCGTACACATCCGTAGATGCTCGTAATCAAGTCGTACTTGTGCACACTAACAACAAGTAATAAATAACATAAATAAATTCCTATCCATGTACTGCAAGGTTTATCCAATCAAGTTTATCTTTATTGCCGTACACAACTTGTGTTCAGGTTACAAAGCTGCTCGAATAAAGAGCCGTTCACTCTAGGACTCCTACTGCGGGCACATGGGAAATTAATCTAACTTTGGAGTGTTCAAACTATCAGAGCTTCGCTACTTCTAGACAGGATTGGGAAATGAAGGGAGTGCTGCCTCTTATTTATAGATTTGGCGACGGACCGCGATATCGCGTATATCGAAGGGGATGCGATATCGCGTACGCGATATCGCGGCTTGTGCGAATCACGTCTCATCATACCCCCATGACTGAATGAAAACCCCTTGTGTTCCTTACAATAATATCAGGAAGGTATGGAATTATTGAGGGGAATGGATCTAATGGGATGACATGTGAACGGATCATTATTACAAGACTTGACAAAACTGGTGTTCATGACAACAAGGGTGAACACCTTATTACAATGACATGAGGCCTTTGTTGGCAGCTTTGAGAGAAAGAGAGAGATAGAGAGAAGTGTTGCTACTGCCAACGCCACGATTGCGCTTTCGTTGTCCATCCATAAGTGCATCATCGATCTTGCTCCTTGCATAGCTGCTTCAGCGCTACTCCATTCCAATTGTTTGCTCTAGCTCCAGATCCAATTCATTGTTGTATGATTGCCATCTGCACACACAACACAATCATATATTAGCAAGTGTAAATGAATCATTATGTAATTAATACCTTGCTTCGGTGTAGGTTCATTGGCTAGGTTGTGGTATGGCTGATATGGACCTGGGAAGATGTTACTAATAACTACCGAAGGTGTAGGGGTTAGGAAGAAAATCAAATATTTCGGGGCTAGGAGAAAATTGAAAAAAAGCAGGCCTTGTACCCCCATGACTAATCGCGAACCTCCGGTAGTGTTAGAATGGAAAAGGAAAAAGGAATAAGAAAGATAGATAAAAAGGGACAACCGAAAACATCAATGAAATGGATGTCAAGATGGTAATGAACAAAAGAATAATTAATTGAAAAATGTTAAGGAAAAGAAGTTAACTGATGCTCCAAATAGGAATGTCAGTGGGTCCTCCCCAAAGCAAGCTCATGCCATTAACGCCCTGACAGATCCACATTCAAAGAGTTCGTAGGCTCTGGGAATGTCTTTAGGAACAAGAGTTAAATTCTTAACCACAAGCGTTTACCAAAAAGAAAACAATGTATCAACCAAAATATATACACTATTGATACAACCGGCAATGAGGTGAAAAATGGAGAGAAGGATGGAGAGAAGAGAATGGAATGGAATTCCAAAGACAAGGTGGTGTACAGCCCCTTGTGTGTTGTATGATTAATGTGACTTGGCAAGTCTCATTCCAACTCCAGCCTCAAACCAACCACTTTCAGTGACGTCGCATCAATGCATTCGGTTAAACCATCCACTTGGATAACGAGGATGCATCTCCAAAGAGCCACCACCATTCCGATGAAACAAGGGAGAGAATGGAAAGTAAGAAGGGCCTTAGTTAGAGGGAACACATTGGTTTCATAACCAGTGCTTGGAGCCCAAATTTTATTCCGTCTAAGGGGTGTTCTTTGAATTCTCACTTAGTTTTTTTTTNTCATTACCTGCCATATCAAGAGAAACATACCTTAGTATCAACATTGCAACTTAGAGGTAAAAACCAAACATTAGCAATCAATAGGAAAATAGTTCATACCATCATTCTGAACACTTATTGGATGACAAACTTACAGGGTGGATACACACACACACTCACACAAAAAATGGAAAAGTATAACGATGTTGTAAAACAAAAAACTAGAAAATTTAAAGAAATTTGTAAAAAAAAAATTAAAAAAGTTAAAGAAATTTGTAAAACAAAAATGTGTAAGACAAAAACATTGTAAAACAAAAATGTGTAAAACAAAAACTTAAAAGAACTGAGGGCCCCATATAATCAGCATAGGTGGCCATCTCCCCCATGACTAAGTTGTAAGGGAGAGATCTGAAGTAATGAGCATTTGTTTGAGTTTCGTAGAAGTGCCCAGCTTCTCCTAATTGATGATCATAAATTCAGGGGAGGAAGTTGGCGACGCTCATGTTCCAATGTGTATATGCTTTCTTTATGGGCATGGGTTGCCTCAGTTCGTTCCATGCATGTTTTGTTGCTCCTACAAGTAGCTGTCAACCACGGGGTGTCTACTACTTCTTGTGTGGTTGCTACATATAGGCATCTTTGTTGCAAAGTTTCAAGGGCACACCTGCTACATGGAGGAGATGAGCATCCCTCCATGTCATCACCCGATGAATCACTGTATGTAATGCATAGAACTTTCCTCTTCTCGAACTTTCCACATATGTTTACCTTAGAGATTTCTAAGGAAAGATCGTGGATCCTAAGGCATGCATCTACTGTGCTTAGCCATGCCCTTCCCATTATAATTGGAAAGTCCCCTTCGTTGTTGTTAACTTCGATCACCAGAAAATTAGTTGGGTAAGACCAACCACACATAGTGGTAATAACATCCTCCACCAATCCCAAGGGAATGATGATGGACTGGTCTGCCAGCTCTAGTTGAATGTTGATCTTCTTAAGTTGGGCAAGGTTCTAGGCATGATACATCTTTCACAAAATTAAGTTGACTCCAGAACCTGAGTCAAGAAGAGCCCTATGTGGTTCATTTCCGGTGATCTGTAAATAGATTAAGGGACTCCCAGGGTCAGTTAGTTTCCTAGGAAGGTTGCCTACCTTGATCCAGTCAGTTACAGTATGCATTAACATAACTGTATGTGTTAGGCCCTGTTGGACTGAATGGTGCTCCGAAGTGTTAGATGGTGGAGGCATGTACATGGCCTTAATCGCTTGTTGTTGCGAGAGTTTGTCTAGGCTTTTTGTTTTGAAGTAAGGTCTTCTCTCTTTACAGTTGTCAAAACCATTAGCAGGTTGGATATTTACAGCTTTCGTAGCGTGACGTTGCTACAGTTAAGGAGGAAGTTCCCCTTGCATTGTTGGAGCAAGAGGTGTTACGGGAACTACTTGAGGTGGAAGAGGTGTAGTTTGATTAGGAAGATGGTGTGGGTATGGAGTGTCTCCCGGAGGAGAAGGAGTCCTTCTGAAGTACTCCCGAGCTTGCTAGTGACGGTTGGGGGTTGCGTGACCCATAGAGTCACTTGGAGAAATTGGCTACTGCACATAATATCCATAAGGGTCAGGCTGCCAGTAAGGGTACTATTGTTTTGGCGATGGCATCCCCCATGACTGTGGATATTGCCATTGTTGATGCTATCCGATGCGCTGAGGCGGAGTTCCACTTGGATAATATGTTAGTGGTTGGTGGACTACCTTGGGTTACCTTGTGGATAAGGTAACCTTCGGGGTGTTTGCCGTTGGTTGAGTCTTGGATTTAGTGCATACACCCCAGACTCCTGTAGATGTGAGATAATGGGGCAAGATCCCTTAGGATGGTCATAGTAGCAAACCTCACATCCACCATCATC
>MNCI01005277.1:30950-51176 GCA_015680685.1 Gnetum montanum | reverse complement strand
AATGATGTGAGTGATATCCCTTATGTTCTATTAGGCGCATAGACACTTAGTCCTCGGCAACAGTGCCAATGATGAGTGGCGAGGTACCCCTACACTCAACCATACGAAACGAGCATAGCACATGCGATCCGGTCGAACTCGGCAAACTAAATGCCTAAATGCCCCATGGAACACTTGGGGTTAATCATTCATTGTCTTCCTAGACTTACTTGTTGTTGTCACGGTGTATGGTTAAGTAAGTCCGAGGTATATGATTTTTATAGTCTTTTTTGGTTTTTTCCTATGCTATGGGAGTGAAGGGTTGAGAAACTAACTAACTCTAACTAAGGACCTAAGTCTAAATTAGCTAGCGTCAGCATCCATTCCCACTTACCGTACACACCCTGAACTGTGCAACTTTGGCTACCAAATGCTAATCGTTGCTGGAATCACCACATGTAATGCACGTGCTCGAAGTGGTCATACTGAGGCACCTAGTTAGCCTAAGTGTGATAAGCAGCCATTTCCTTGGCTAGCCATACACACCCATGGGTGCTTGTAGCCAAGTCGTACTTATCCCACGTTCTAGCCTAATGTGATGAGTAGCCGATTCCTTGACTAGCCGTACACATTGGACTACCACTGACATTACCAAGCATAGATCCTAGAATATGCTACTGGGTTACCAAGCAGTCACAATGCTCGTAATCAAGTCGTACTCATGTGTTGCGACGAGCAGCCGATTCCTTGACTAGCCGTACACATCCGTAGATGCTCATAATCAAGTCATACTCGTGCACACTAACAACAAGCAATAAATAACATAAATAAAATCCTATCAATGTACTGCAAGGTTTATCCAATCAAGTTCGTCTTTATTGCCATACACAACTTGTGTTCAGGTTACAAAGCTGCTCAAATAAAGAGTCGTTCACTCTAGGACTCCTACTGCGGGCACATGGGAAATTAATCTAACTCTGGAGTGTTCAAACTGCCAGAGCTTCGCTACTTCTAGCCAGGATTGGGAAATGAAGGGAGTGTCGCCTCTTATTTATAGATTTGACAGTGGACTGCGATATCGCGTACGCGATATCGTGGCTTGTGCGAATAGCGTCTCATCAAATGCTAAACCTCAAAATCATCTACAAGCATTTCATGATGCATGTGCCTTACAAAACATAGAAAGAGAATGGAAAAAACTTAAGTTGTTCCCATAGACACTAGTCAAAGAAGTGAAGAGCTGGTACTAGTCCTTAGAACTGGAATCCATTCTTAGGTGGAGTACCATGTTAGAATTATTCAAAAATATGTACCAAACATACTCTTGAGTGTTCAACCAACAAAAGAAAATCCAAGGCTAAAAACAAGGAGGACGTGAACCCTTGGATGCTACCATGGGCCAATATTATGCACTGTTACATTGTTGTCCCAACCATGGTTATTCGTAGAGGGATCAACTACGCCATCTCATAGATGAGCTTAGGCATGAAACACGAAGAACCCTTGGGACGTATGCCCAAGGGAGGCTATCTAAGCTTAAGATCCATCCAGTCCAAAGATTATTGGAGCAAGTTGCTAAAGAAGAAGGTGAGCTAAGAAAAAGAGAGAGTGTAGAGGAATATAACAAAGATCCTTCCCTCTGAAAGAAGGGAGTAAGATTTTGTGAGGATGAAGAAGAGTCACCACTCGAAGAGATGGTGAATAGGAAAACTTTTCCCATTCAAAAACTTTCATAAGAAGTATTGGCAAAGGTAGACCAAATGTTGGACTCCCTAGATAATAGATTTCAAACTATTCTCAAAATAGTAGAGGAGTCTAGAGAGCAAGGTAGTAATCGTGAAAAAAGAGAGAAATTGAACATGCACATAACAAAAGTAAGGAAAAAGTTGCCATCATTGAATAGGTTTTGGATTTGGATATAGACAATAATAGTGGATGTGAGATATGCCAATATGACCATCCTAAGGGATGTTACCCTATAATCTCACATCTATAGGAGTCTAGGGTGTATGCACTCAACCCACAATTAAACAAAAGGCAGACACCCCGAAGGTTACCTTATCCTCAAGGCAATCCAAGGCAGTTCCACCAACCCTTAACATATTATCCAAGTGGAACTCCACCACAACCAATCAAACAATATCAATAGTGGCAATACCCATAATCATGGGGAATGCCACTACCACGGCAATAGTATCTTTACCAACAACTTGACCTGTATGGATATTACGTGTAGCAGCTAGTCTTTCCACATGACTCTACTAGTCATGTTACTTCTCAACCTCTCTACCAAGCTCATGAGTATTATAGTACTCCTTCTCCTAGGGGTGATGTTCCACAAACATACCATCCTTCTCATTTGGCTACACCTCTTCCACCCTTAACTCCATTACCACTTGCTCCAGCTATGCAGGGTGAAATCCCTACCCAGCCATAGCAATGTAATGTCACAAGGGCTGTTAACCCTCAACCTACTATTTGTTTTGAAAATTGCATGAAGAAAAGACCTTTCTTTAGAATCAACAGTCCAACTAAGCCCTTACAACCATAAGTGGCTAATTCTTCAACCACCTCACTATCACTTAAAGCTTTGAAGCTCCCTTCAACCCAAAAACTGCGCTCAACACATATGGTCATGTTAACTCATGTTATCATCGATTAGATAAAAGTTGGCCATCTTCCTAGGAAATTCTTTGATCTTGAGAGTCCTCGATATATCTACAAATTGCTGGAAATGAGTCGTGCAAAGCTCTTTTGGATTTAGGTTCTGGTGTCAACATGATTTCTCAAGAAATGTACAAGGCCTAGAACCTCCCTCCACTAAAAAAGAGTAACATTTGTTTAGAGTTGACCAACCAATCCATCACTATCCTATTAGGGTTAGTGGAGGACATTATCACCACTGTTTGTGGGTGGTTGTATCTAGCTAACTTCCTAGTGATTTAAGTAAACAACAGTAAGGGGGACTTTCCAATCATAATGGAAAGAACATGGCTAAGCATAGTTGACATGCACCTAGGAATCCATGATCTTTCCTTGGAAATATCAAAGGAAAATACATTTGAAAAGATTAAGAAGAAAAAAGTTCCATGCATCACATACAGTGACTCAGGGTGTAATTGTGTGTAGAAGTCATGGTTCGTGCAATGTTTAAGATTGCCTACATGCAATCAGTGTGCACAAGTAACTGATATACAAAGATGCTTATATGTAGTAGCCACAAGATAGGAAGGAACCCAATGGCTGATAGCTGATCAAGAGAGCAGTTCAACTATATGCATGGAGCCAACTGAGAATTTGACTTGCACTTACATCGATAGCATAGACATAGTAGACCAAGTCANCATATCCTAGGATCTATTCTAGTTAATTTGGAATATAACCAAGTGAAGGATTTCGACCANATCCATGATAAGTTTAAGCAAGAGCCCCTTGAGCTAAAACCATTACCCATCGGTATGGAATACATGTTTCTTAAAAATGGAAAATCGATAATTATTAATGTGAAGCTTACTCCTCAACAAAAAGAAAGACTGCTAAAGGTAATAAAAAATGGTCGAAATCCTTCACTTGGTTATATTCCAAATTAACTAGAATAGATCCTAGGATATGCTAATATAAAATTTACACCGACCCCTCCATGAAGCGTTGAAGACAACCACAGAGACGATTGAATCCAAAGATGAAGCAAGTAGTTAAGGAAGAAATTGAACAAGTTCTAAAAGCTGGGTTCATATACCTCATTGCTAATAGTGAATGAGTTAGCCCCTTATTAAACATGGCCACATTCAAGGACCACTTTTTGTTGCCATGCGTAGACTAGGTCTTAGACACCATTATAGGGCATCACTACTATAGTTTTCTAGATGGATATAGTACAAATAGCCCTAGAAAACTAAGCCAAGACTACATTCACCAGTCCTTGGGGAACATTTGCGTACAAATAGATGTCGTTTGGCTTGTGCAATGCCGCTGCAACATTTCAATGATTAGTTCTAAGCATATTCTAGCAGTAGATAGGAAACGGTGTGGAGCTCTTCATGGACATCTTCTCCACCTATGGAGCAAACTTTGATCAAGCCTTGGACCAATTGGAGCAAGTGCTAAAACAATGTGTAGAAACTAATTTAAGGATCAATTGGAAAAACAGCCATTTGATGGTCCAAGAAGGCATCGTACTAGGGCATAAAATTTCATGAATAGGGATAGAGGTAGACCCCAAAAAGATCAAAGTTATCCAAAGAATTACCCATCAACCAGAAACTGTAAAAGATATCTTGTCATTCCTTGGACACACTAGCTACTATAGAAGGTTTATTGAGAACTTTTCAAAGGTTGCAAAACCATTGGTTGAATTAACGAAAAAGGACGTATCTTTCAAATGGACCAGAGAATGCGAACTAGCTTTCCAAAGTTTAAAATAGAAGATCATAGAAACACCCATTCTACAAGCTCCTGACTAGTCCAGACCATTCCACATAATGACTAACACATCCAACTATGCTTTAGGAGCCCTACTTACATAGTTATATGATCAAAAACATCCTTACTACATCCACTGTGTAAGTAGAAGTATCATTCGTGCACAACTTAACTACACTACAACAGAGAAAGAATTAATGGTTGTAGTGTTTGCACTAGAAAAATTTAGGCATTATGTCTTGGGCTATAAGATATTCATACACATGAATCATAGTGCAATAAGGTTCCTAATGAATAAGCCAATGGTAAGCCCTCGTAGCATATGATGGCTTGTAATACTACAAGAGTTCGATCTTATGATGATCAATCGTAAAGGCACTAAGAACGTAGTTGCTAATCATTTATCTCGGTTGCAATGGGACAACAAAGAGGATGAGTATCCAATTTTTGATTATTTCCTAGATGAACTCCTCTTTGCAGGTGTAGTGAATAATCAATTAACCATGGGGAAAAACTGGTATAGTATCATTCTCACCTATCTCCTTACATAACAAACACCACAAGGGTTTGACACCAAAAAGAAACAATAGTTTCTTCACTGAGCTAAGTATTTTATGGAAATCAATAGGCAACTTTACAAAGTATGTCCTAATGGCTTGGTCTCATGGGGTGTTCCTAATGTAGATCAACTGAGAGTTCTCCAAGATGCTCATGAGGGTCCTTGTGCGGGACATTGCGCCAGGAGACAGACGACCATTAAGATCTTGCTTGCAAGATATTATTGGCCTACATTATTTTGGGATGCCCATCATTTCATCCAATCTTGTGAGCACTGTCAACATGATGGAGGGATGCCTACTAGAATGGAGGGTCTACAATAATGGATCCAACCTTTAGAACCCTTTGACATTTGGGGAATTGATTTTATGGGGTTGATTACACCAATGTCCAATGGAAATGCTTATACTATTATTGACATTGATTACCTTACAAAATGGGCAGAAGCAACTATTGTTAAGGATTTTACACAATCCACAGCTACACGATTTATTCGACAAAAAATCGTAAATAGGTTTGGTGTGCCTCGTGCACTTATTTCAGACAATGGTACACACTTCACAGGTGAGACTTTTGAAAATTAATGTAACGCTTAGGGGTTGAGCACAAATGGACTACACCATATCACCCCCAAGTGAATGNCCCTGTCATCTAACAAATTGCACAAGGCCTTTAATAAGCAACGTCATGACCTAAGGATTAGGAAAGTTAAATATTAACTAGGAGATAAGGTTCTCTACTGGAATCCCACACATGTGCCACAATGTACCAAATTTCAAACACTATGGGAAGGACCTTATGTCATTCATGTAACTTTTCCTTCAAGGGCCATGATGATATACAAACTTGAGAGCCCAGATAAGAAATTACTGGTCAATGTCCAAAAAACCAAACCTTTCCATGAGCTTAGGTTAGCCAGTACTCATACTACCTTTGTTGGTGGACAACCTTGCTCGCTATTTCAGATCTCCTCCTTCCAACTCAGTGATGGGGAAGATGGCCACCAATGCTAACCATTCTAAGCCCTCAGCTCTTTATATTTTTTTATACCTTTTTTTTACACATTTTTTAAAATTTACTTATTTTTGTCTTACACCATCATTACCATTTTTACTATTTCTTTGTTTGGTTGATTTACTTTTATTTGTCTTATAATAAGTGTTGATGATGGTGGATTGTATTATAATAGCGTTGATTGCTAATGTTTGGTTTTTATCTTTAATTCTCAATGTTGATATGAAGATATGGTGCTTTTGATAAAACAGACAATGAGTCCACATTGTCCATTCACTTGTTCCACTCTATGGTCTCCCTTGGTTTTGGAACTATACTATCCCTTTTTCTAATTAAACTTATTAATGAATTGGTGGCTTGGTATTCTTCAAATCGAGGAAGGACTCAATGGATGAAAAGTGTATGAATTCAAGGGAATTTGATTAACGTGTGTTGGCTATTCTTTTGGGTGCTTGGATGCTTTTTCTTGGGTTTTCCACCATTCTTCCATCGATCAAATATCAGGAAGCTGAGTAAATAAAAATACGTCTTTGTATGGCGCAGTTCTCACACAAAAAAAAAAAGAAATTCAAAGCACACCCCTTAGACATCATAAAGCAATATGGGCTACAAGCATTGGTTATGGTACTAGAAAGACATGTTACCCATGCTTGAAGGTTCCCTCTAACTAAGGCCTTTCTCGCTTCCTGCTTCTCCATCTTGCTCTTCTTGGAATGGTGGCGACTATTTGGAGAAGCATTCTTGTTGCTTCAAGGGGATGGATTGGCCAAGTGTATTGATGTGAGGTCATTGAATGTGGTTGGTTTGAGTCTGAATTTGGAATGAGTTCTACTCAATCACATTAACCATGACATACACAAGGGACTTTACACAACCTTCCTCTTGGGATTCCATTCCATTTCTACTCTCCATCTTTCATTCATTTTCAACTTCATTGCCAGTTTTATGGTTAGTCCATATCTTGGTTGATCCATTGTTTTTCCTTGGTAAATTCTTGTGGGTAAGTTTTTTTAACTCTTGCTTCCAAATGACATTCCTAGAGCCTATGGACTCTTTGGTTTGTGGATTTGTTAGGGCATAAAGGGCATGAGCCTACTTTGGGGAGGACCCACTGGCATTCCTTTTTCTTGTAATTGTTAAGTTATTTTCCTTAAACATTCTCTGCAATCAACCATTTCTCATTTCATCCCCATCTTTGACATCCACTTTATTAGCATTGTTGTTGTTATTTTTTCCATCTTTCTTGTTCGTTATATTTTTCCATCTTATTGCTACTAGATGTTCGCTCTTAGTTGTGGGGGCCCTGGAAGAAACCTCTAACCCAATTTCTGCCATAACCACAACCTAGCTAATGCACTTTATATTGAGGCAAGGTATCAATTACATTGTGGCTTACTTATCCTTGCTCATTCATGACTATGTTGTGTGTGGAAATGGCAATTACATGAACGATGGACTGGAATAGGAGGAAGCACTCGGGATGGACTGGAGCTGGAATGTTTATGCCGAGAACAAGTTTGGTTGTGTGGCTATCGATAAACAATGGAGGGCACAATCTCGGCATTGGCAGCAACACACCTCATTTTCTTTTCTCCCTCTTTTTCTCTTCAAGTTTCCAACTAAAGGTCTGGATGTCATCCATGTACAATGTTCACCCCAAAGGGTGTGAACACCAATGTTGTAATATGTTTATCAATCTGTTCACTAGGCACTTTGAGTCTATTATTCCCTGTCACTGTCAATTTTCATTCAATTAATAATCCCATACCTTCCTAATATTTTGTAAGGAACTCAAGGACAAGTTTTCATTCAGTCATGGGGGTATGATGAGCTACAATGTCACGCCTACGATATCACGTCCGTGATATCGTGTACATGATATCGTGGCCTCCCATGCGATATCGCATATGTGATATCATAGCCTACCTCATTGGCTATAACTAAGAGGTGGGTGGACTTGGTTTGTAATAGTTAGTCTTAGTCCCTTACCCAAACTCTTGCCTTTTCTCCCTCTTAGAGTTAGAATTATTTCTACGTGCCCACAATAGGAGTCATAAANATGCATGTAACACTTAGTAACCTAGTAACGATTAGCGTTTGGGAATCCCAGTAGTGTTGCATTGGTTCAGGATGTGTACGGCAAGTGAGAACGAATACTAGTGTTAGGATCAGTTAGAGCCTAGTTATTAAGTAGTCAAATTAAATTAGTTACTTAGTTATCTCTCTCCTCCCTTATTAGTAGTAGGACATAAAAACAAAAAATGGTATAAAAATCATATGCCTCAAGTTTACTTAATTATACAATCGTGACATACAAGTAAGCTTGGGAAGACAACGATTGAGCAACCCATTCTTGTTCCACAAAGGCACATAAGCACTTAGTCCTTGGAATTTGACCAGATTGTGCATGGCCGCTTGTATTCGTATGGTTAAGCGTAGGGATACCTCACCACTCATCAATGATAAGAACCTATTTTTAAAGTATTAAGCTACTCTTTTATAAGCATTTTCATTATCTTTATGTCTTTATCTTGAGTACATTAAATCCCCTCCACTTAATTAATATATTAATTTTAATTTTTTGTAATGGTCCACCATTGCCCAAGCAACCTTTTAGGTACTCTTGAAGTTCATGTTTCATGTTCATATGGATGAGGATATATGAATCCTAAGGCAATGCTTATTAATTATCATACCCCTATTCATTATCTATAAAATCATATAAGTAACTAATAAAAATGCTACAAAACTCTTAATGATATAGATTTAATTATTTAACGAATAAACATTATCAACCAAAAGCATAAATGAGGTAGAGTAACATGGCATAGTAACATTACCAAAGCCAAAATCCTCATCCAACTAAGTGGGATCCTAGTAGGGTCAATAGATGAGTGATAACCTAACCTCTTCAAGTGGTTGTGCCCAGGCTCAAACCTGGGTCTTTGACTTGAGAAATGAGCACCACACCATCACTTGAATATGCAATAGAAAATTTCTTATTACAAACATAAATAATTAAATAAAATTAATTTAAAGAAAAGGGAAAATAACTTAAATAAAAAAATATAGATGTTGAAAAACGAAATAAATTAAATAGTTAAAATATACCCAAAAAGATTATTCTAACTACACTTGTTTTATCTGAGTCAAACATCTAAAAGGAAATTATTCATATTTAAACTTTATGAAATTAAATAATAAAAATAAAAATTATATTTAATAAAATAATAATATGTATTAAAATAATATTTTTTACCAAACATAACATTTGCCAAAGTGAAAAATGATTCTTCTGCCATCATGAATAAGATGACATAAATAGAAATTTCATATCTAGCATACTTGATTATTGATTTAAAAAATAGGGACATGGCTTAAATATTTAAAAAATGTACAAGGTTTCTATTTTACTAAAATATAAAATATACAAAAATTATTTTCAAATTTAAAAGGTACTTCTTCTACAAAGCTAAGCTACCTATCATCCCATATCCCTCTTCTATTATTTACCTAGCTATAGTGGGATCTCTGTATTAAAATGCAGGAGTTAGAACTTCTCAAATAAGAAAGGTTATTTTTTATTCTTGTTCATGAAGAATAAAATTTTTGGATCAAAGGTCTTATGATATAGATCAAGAAAAGGTTTCCAATTAGATATTCAAAAATATTTCCAATTCTAGATATGCTACAAATTTTCAAAAAATTCAAATATATAATATTTTATCCAAGAATCTCCAAAGGATATATCTTGGTTACCCTCATTGCTAAAAATATCTTGGCATGTCTTAGAATAATCTTACTACTAACATCATATTATTCTAGTGACCTAAACAAGTTTCTCATTACCAGGTATTGGTAATAGCTTTGCTACTAACACCCTTGGCAACCATGACACACACCTCAAAAGAATAGGCCTTAGCTTGTACACTACTAGATCCAACTATTTAATGTCATGGTCTTGGCTAGTGTGCCAACCACACATGAACTTACAAATCAAAATCCAATGTAGAAAATCCATCCAAATGCTTGCTTCCATGGGATGGAATTTATTAAGGAATGTCATACTACTTCATGCAAATAGAGGCATCTTAAAGATTTGCAGCTTCCATTATTAGTTGAGCAAACCTTATCATAATACATAATATTTTATTATATTCCAAATTCAAAAGATTTCCAAAATATCCAAAAAATATTCAATAGCTAAAATTCCATAAAATTCATATAAAATCCTATCCATATTAAGAACAAATCAAAATTAGCCATAAAATAATCAAAGAGGAATTTGGAAAAACTTTTCACATATTTCAAAAATACACCAAAACGTAACAAAGAATTTGGATAGAATTAGAATACAAATTTCTACAAAAAATAAGCTCAACATGACAAAAATTCTGTAAAGTCTTGGGTTAATAAATAAAATAATAAAAGAATAGTAAAGAATCAGAGAAAAAAAAGAAAGAGTACGAAATCCACAATAAAGTAGGGTAGCCATATGGAAAGAAAAATAGAATAAACTTTCTTACAATGTTGCTAAGGCCTTTGAAATCTCTTTATTAACTTTTTTTTACCATCCAAAACACTTGTAATATACTTTCACTTCACTTCAAACCTACACACCAAAAGCCTTCTACAAGATTTAATTGAAAGGTAAACGGTTATTTATAGGTAGAAAGATAACATGTAGGATGACTTGTGGTCTAACATGTATTCATAAGGCATAAATGCATCCAAAAAACCATAGAAATGGAAGAAATAGGGCTTAATACATGCTTTTTATAACACATATCAAGTTTAACTTTTACATTTCTTTTATACTTATTGACGTTCTTTCACCTTTTCCATCAAAGGAGCAAGATGTGAAAAGGGCAAAGGAAAAAATTTGTAATTTGTTGGTATTTGAGATGAAAAGAATAAAAAGAATGAAAAATTGGTTATGGAAGTTGAACAAATTATTAAGGATATGTGTATTACTCTTGCAAATATTAATTAAGCATTTAAGGCTCTAGGCGATAGAGGTGGAAATCCTTACCATCTAATTATTAAGTTTCATGATGTAGAAGATAAAGAGTTTTTTTGGAGGCATCAAAGTCACTTGCACTAGAGAGATCAAGGAATCAAAATCTAGATAAATGAAGATCTCATGTGCAAGGAATTTGCAAAAAGAGCTGAAAATGAAAAACTTAACTTTGCACATGAAATAGATTGTGTTACATATATGAATGCTAGTAATATGGTAGTTATTATAGATCAGAAATATTTTTAAAATTTTCAAAAAACATATAAACCCTTTATATTGTGGTTTTACTAATATTGATGGTGGAATTGCAAAACAAATATTGTTCTCTAAATAGTATTGGTTTTTTTTATTATTTTGATATTTTTGGATAGGTAGAAATGTGGGAAGATAAGGGCTCCAAATTTTTTGTTGTTCTAGGTTTTATTAAATTTTTTGTAAAGAATATTAGGGAATGTCGAAGAGGAAGACCCTGTTGAGGAATTGTTTGCTATAGTAGAAATTCATTAAAGCAATTTATGATAAATGTGCATAAGTAATATATTTGGATAAAAATCCATCACTAGCATGGTTGCAGTTTTCTTAATTTTTGTTATTTTGCCAGTAGAAAAATTACACTATACAATAATGTAGGTCAATATAAAAACTATCCTTTTAGTATCTAGAAATAAATATTGTAGATTTTAGAATAGAAGGAGCTATTTTTATTTGTGCAAATTGTAATGCTAGAGTGGACTTACAGCAAATTGAACTTACTTAGTGGTAGTGTGATAATGGTGGCAAAGACATTAATCCAAATCATTCTTTGCTCTAACATTTTGAAGACTACAATATTAATAAAATGTAATAAAAATTTTTGGATTAGATAGAGGCTCTACATCTTCTCATATGCAATGGTATTATAAGGTTTTCACATTCTATAGCATTCACTTTTACAAGACCTCAAGGTAACTCCTATATTAACTTGCTTTTATTCTCTATTTCAAATATTCAAGATATCATAGAATTTAAATTAGGAGATGAATTTTTGGAATCATTTCATCATCATTTAGACTTTCTATTTTAAATCAATGTTTTTTGTGATGTTGAGAAACAAGAACAAAAAGAAAATATACCAAATGTGAATAACATTACAGGATAAAGGAAAATATAAAGAGGTCACACAAAATTAATAGAATGCTAAAGGACATGTTAAGAAGTAATATAAATATTAGTAAAGACAACTAAACAGAATACTAATGATAATAAGAATCATGCTTAGAAAAAATGGTTTAATGATGATTGTGTGTAGGCTAGAAGGAACATTACAATAACCAATAAAAATTAAAGAAAAAATTTGATTAGGTAATATAATTGCTTAGTTAGGAAAAATAAGAGATTTTTATCCAAGAACAATTAGAATATTTTTCATTCATGATTAAAGAGTTCAAAAATTTTTGGAAATATTTTTAATGCAAATTCTCTCCATCACTTAATTTCTCTTTTTATGAAATTTGTGCATTCTATAAGCATCTTGAAGCTATTAATTGCTATTTTAATTTTTATCATGATTCCATCTAATTTACTCTAAATGAAGTAATGAAAGGCATTAATATATTTCCAACTAGAAAAGATGTTGATTTTTATGGTTTGTATATGGAATTTGCTTAAATGGTAGGGACTTTTATTCATAAAGAAATTTGTCATCAACTAAAATTGATTATGAAGAATGGCTTGAATCAATGATAGAAAATCAACAAGGTAGTACTTTTATATAAAAAATATGATAAAAATAATTTAAACAATTATCGCATAATAGTTACAAGTAATATTGTACTAACTTGTAAAGCACTATTTTTGAAAAAAGACTTAGCACTTAGACAAAAGATAACAACATAAAAGTAATATGTCAAGTTGTTTTCAAGAAGAACCATTCCACAATTGACTACTTAGTTATATTTAGATATTGTATGAAAGCTACAAAAAGCCTAACAAAAATTATTTTATTTACTTTGTTGACTTTGCTAAAGCTTATGATTCAATGATCCATAAAAATTTATGGTTACGTCTAAATGGTTTAGGCATCTCTATAGAGTTGATGACAATAATACAAAAGTTATGTGCAGAAGTCCTCATTGAGCTTAAAGACAAGAATTCATAGGATTATTTTTAGAATTAGAGCAATATTGGAGTGAAGGATGTCCTTTCTTTTTAACTCTTTTTGGTCTCTTTATTGATGAGTTGCAAACTTAGATTTGTATAGAAAATCATAAACACATTCTTAAGCTTACATCTCATGCAATGGACCTACTCCTTTATGTAGATGATATAGCCTTAATTTCTACTTCTAGGAAAGGTATGAAAGATATATTGCAAATTCTAGAAATTTTTTGTTTTTATTCTAGCCTTCAAGTCAATGTAAAAAAAATAAAAATGATGATATGGGGTATAAGAAATAGAAATTTTAATTTTAATTTTGCAGCTACAAATGTAGAAATAGTGAGCTCTTTTAGATATTTGGGTCTCTATTATGCAGTAATTATAAATGGGATAACTTTGTTAAGGAGAAAATAACAGGAGGAATTAAGGTTCTATATGCTATTAAAAATAAATGTAAACCATTAGGATTATGGAATTGGAGGGTTAAAAATAAATATTTCAAGTTGTTATTTATCCTACAGTGTTGTATTGATGTACTATGCAATGACCATACCTTAGTACAAGAAATGAATAAGTTGTTTGAAAGCATATAAAGAATGTTTATGTTAAATGAATTGAAGGTGAATGTATAAACATCTTATTATATGTTACTTTTGAAATATAATTTACTATATTTGAAGCTAAAGCTCTTTGTTAATTCATTAGCTATATTTATAGTCTATTAGAAACTAATCTAAATTTTCCAATGTAATTCTTGAAGATACAAAATAACAATGATGATGTTTTTATTTAGAAGGCTAAACCCACCTCCTTTCTTAGGCACTAAAAATCCCACTATTACTATAGAATGATTAAAGCAGCTAGAGAAAGATTTCAGAAGCTTGCATTGCACTACTATAGAGAATACCTATTTAGCTTTATATTAGTTAGAATGTGCAATGAAGTGATGGTGGAAGGCAAAAAAAAAAAAAAAGAATTAGGCACTCGAATAATTGACCAAGGTATTTAAAGATAGGTATCTTTCAAAGGTCTACCTAGAGAAGAAAGAATCTGAGCTCAATCAATTAATTTAGGAATCCATGTTTTATCTATGAGTATGATAACAAGTTTACTGAACTAGGTGAATATGTTCCCTATGTATCACAAAATGAGGTTGTCCATACTAGAAAATTTGTAAAATGATTAAAGCCCTCCATCAAAACTATAGTTACAACAATGGCTTTGGATAATTATGAAGAGGCATTGGCCAGAGCCATTATTGTGGAAAGGGAACAAATGGAGGATGTAGCTAGAAACAATAGGAAGAGAAATAAAGGAGTCATGACTAGAATGGGTTAGGGTAAATTCAAGTAGACCAAGGAAATGAATGGTCCAATTCAGCAACAGTCTTGATGATTTAATGGACCAATCCAATAGCAACCTATGGGATTTAATCATCTAACCTAGCCATTTAACTTCAAGATTTTAATAAGATATCATATTTTCTTCTACTGTAAAGAAGACGGCCATATTAAAAGAGAGTGTCCAAAGCTACTTTAGAGGGAAAGTAATATGTAGAACAGGAGAATAGATCATGTGGTTTTGAATTCCTGGATGGTCCAAGAAAATAGAGGAATTGCTAATAATTCTAGGGTGGTCCAGGAGAATCAAGGAATTGGAAATAATCAAGGAAGAGGTTGAAGATCTATGAATCAAGGCTAGATCTATGTTATACTAGGGAGAGATATTACTATAGCCTCTCCTTAATATTTTTGATCTTGAGTAAGTTATCCTTTTATTAATAGTCAAGTAGTGGAAAGATTAAATTTGTCATTTGAAAAACTAGAAATTTCATTATTTTTTCAAGCTATGGGATACAATGAATACATAGTAGAATATAAGTGTAAGGAGCTTCGACTGAGGATACAAGATATGAAATGGAATGCATATTTATATGTTATGAAAGTAGGAGAATATGATATTATTTTAGAAATTGATTAGTTAAGTAGATATAATGAATTTCTTTACTACAAGAATAAGATAGTTCATTTAGAGAAAAGATTAGAGATAAGAGATGGACACCAAGTCTTAGTTGTAGCTAAAGGAAGATCTATTAAAGTTGATTTTATTTCTTCTAAGAATTTCATGAAAATATTTAGAAAGAAACGTACATGTTTTATGGCTATTATCAAATCTAAAAGCAAGGAGGATGGTATCATTGATATTTTAGTAGCTAATGAATTTCTAGATGTATTTACAAAGGAATTACTAAGGTTACCTCTAAAAGAAGAAATAGAGATAGAGATTGCTCTTAAACCAAGAAAAAAATCAATTTCTAAGTCACCACATCAAATGTCCCTAGTTGAGTTAACAAAGCTCAAGATATAGGTGCAAGAAATTTTAAATAAAGACCTTATTAGACCTAGTATTTATTATTGGGATGTACTAGTGTTATTCATGAAAAAGAAAGATAGAAATTTAAGGCTATGCCTTGATTATAAATGGATGAACCAAGTTACTATTAAGAATAAATATCCTCTACCTAGAATAGATGATTTATTTGATTAGTTAAGGGATGTAGTTGTATGTTCTAAAATGGATTTGAAGTCAAGAGATCATTAACTTAGAATTAAAGAAGAATATTTTTTAAAGACTACATTTAGAACAAGATGTTGGCACTATGAATTTCTTGTATTACCATTTAGGTTAATAAATGTTCCAATAGTATTCATGCATTTAATGAACAACGTATTAAGGCCTTATTTAGAAAAAAATGTGATAGTAATTATTGATGATATTTTGGTATATTCTAAAAGTGAGGAGAGACATGTAGAACATCTAAGGAAGGTATTACAAATCCTAAGAGAAAATCGATTATATGCTCAACCCTCTAAGTGCTCATTCTATCAAAAATAAGTACAATTTCATGAACACATAGTATCAAAGGTAGAAATAACAATTGATCCAATGAAGATTCAAGTAATTTGGAATTGGACAAGGCCTAGTACTGTAATATAAGTAAGGAGTTTTTTGGGGATAGGAAGTAAGTATCAAAGATTTTTTAAATATTTTGCTAAAATTACATCTCCTTTAACCAAGTTGTTAAGGAAGGATCAATCATTTCATTGGACAGAAAAGTACGAGCAAACATTTTCATAATTAAAGAAACAATTCACATCAGCTTCTATTCTAGTATCACCCACTCTAGGAAAACCATTAGATGTGTATATTGATGCTTCAAATGAAGGATTAGGATGTGTCCTCATACAAGAAGAACATGTTATTATCTATGCCTCTCAACAATTAAAGAATCATGTAGTTAGGTATGCTCTACATGATATGGAGTTAGCAACTATTATTTTTGCACTAAAGATATGGAGACATTTTATTTTTTTTTCTTTTTTCTTTTTTGAAAAAAATAACTTTATGGATAGATCATAAGAGTTTGCAATATATTATGACCCAACCATAATTAAATTTATGACAAAGAAGATGGATTGAACAACTTGTAGACTTTAAATTTGATATTAAATATCATCTAAGAAAAGAAAATGTAGTAGTAGATGCACTTAGTAAGAAGATGGATAGGTAAATAGCTTGATCATGTAATTAAGTTTAATGGATGAGATTATTGAAGAATAAAAGTCAAATGTTTGGTGCTAAAAAGAGCTTTAGAAATTAAGTTAGATTTCTTCTAATTAGTTGTAACAAGAAGAAAAAGATGAGTTAAGATTTAAAGATGGATTGTATGTACCCAAAGTGATAAGGAAGAAACTATTATAAGAGACTTATACTAGAAAATATCAAATGCATCCTAGAGGTGTTAACATATTTCAAATATTAGGAAGACAATATTGGTGGCCTAAGATGAGGTAGGAGGTAGATGAATTTATTTCAAAATGCTTAGTTTATCAACAAGTCAAAGCTAAACATTAGAAATCAAGAGGACTTCTTCACATTCATGGCATCTGTCAATGGAAGTGGGAGGTTATTAGCATGAACTTCATTTTGGCATTACCAAAGATAAGGAAAAAACATGATGTTGTACTGGTAGTGGTAGATTTTTTAACAAAATCTTCTCATTTTCTTGCTACCCACTCCACTACAATTGCTAAGGATATTACTGAGTTATGTAGTAGGGAAATTGTCATATTACATGGGATTTCAATTAAGATAATATCTAATAGGGATCCTAAGTTTATCTCAAGATTTTTGTAAGTATTTCATGCATATTTGGGTACCAAATTAAATATAATTTTTTCTTATCATCCCTAAACAAATGGGCAAACAGAGTGAGTAAATCAAGTCTTAGAAGACATGATTTAAGCTTGTACACTTCAATATAAGGAGGATTAGGATGAAATGTTGCCTTTAGCAGAATTTTCATATAACAATAGTTATCAAGCAAGTATCAGAGCTACTCCTCATGATATACTTTAAGGTAGACCTTGTCGATCACCTATTTGTTGGACTACTATGGAAGATAGAATGTAGTTAAGCACAAACTTGATTGATCAAACTATAGAGTAGGTTTGCATAGTCTAAGGGTATATTAAGGCTACTCAGGATAAATACAATAACTATGTTCACTTTATAAGAAGACATATTAAATTCCAAGTTGGTGGTTATGTATTCTTGAAAGTATCTTCAATGAAAGGGCTAATGAGATTTGGGCAAAAAGATAAGTTTACTCCAAAGCATGTAGGTTTATTTGAAATACTTAAGAATATGGGAAAAGTAGCATATCAATTTGCTTTGCCACCAAGTTTAAGATAAATTCATGATCTCTTCCATGTTTCTCTTTTAAAGAAGTATGTTCCAAATTGAAGCCATGTTACACAATGGGAAGAAATAGATCTACAACTAAATATTACTTACAAGAATACCCCATTAAAATCATAGATAGAAAATAAAGATAACCATGAAGTAAATTAATTCCTATGGTAAAAGCTCATTGGGAATGACATGGAAATCAAGAGGTCACTTGGGAAATTGAAGCAAATATAAGAACTAAGTTTCCTCACATTTTCCAAAAGGAAAATTCATGGAGGGAAGGGAAAAGATGCCACAACCTAAATTTATAAAGTTTTATTTATTAAATTTAATGGATGTGGTTAATTCATTCATGCTATTATA
Source organism: Gnetum montanum (assembly GCA_015680685.1). NCBI lineage: Eukaryota > Viridiplantae > Streptophyta > Gnetopsida > Gnetales > Gnetaceae > Gnetum > Gnetum montanum. Next base: position 32,932 of record MNCI01005277.1, on the reverse strand, counting down.
TGCATTTCAATAGATTAGTTCTAATATTTTAGGTTAAATCATAGGATTGATAGTATTGTTATTACTTTCGTTATTGTCGTTATTGTTAGCTCCCTACATAAGTTAATGCAGTCTACTTGCTAGGATATTTCGTTAAGTTTTGTATCCTTTGGTTTACTACTACCAGAGCTCAATCATAGATCTACTATATATTATATGACTAAATGTTGAAATCCAATTACCCCAAAAAGTCTTGCTTTCTATCAATTATCATACCTTTACAAGTATTTAGCTATGCATATTTTATTTTTTATTCACATTTAGTTACGTATATGTAATCTTTATTATGAACATTCAATTATGCACATTTTTTATTCATTATGCAGCTCCAATTATACATCTTTTATTTCTCTAGTTATGTATCTTTTATTTTGATTATGTGCATGTAATTATATAATTCTCTATTCATAGAATAATTATATACTCTAACCCTACCTAGACCATATACCTTGTTATTTTTTATCATTAAACTAGAATTTGGGGTTCATTTTTAATTATAATTAAATATTGCATAAATTAGCTTTGTTAAGTAAGTACCTTAGGATGGTTTCCTACCTAGAATCTAACCTTACCAATGTGTTAAGAATGTTCAAAAACATAGGTTTTGATTCTTGGTTTACTAAAATCAGAGTTGCAATTTTCAAGATATCATATTCTCTAATTTACTAAAATATTGTAAAAGTTTTGGCATTTGAACTATGTGACCATGAAAAGTCATGCTTAGATGAAATTTTAGTATAAAATTATGTAAAACATCATATAAGAATCTCATATGTTCAAATGGAATTTGATTTGGACCCCTGATATATGTGTTATGAGTATTAGAATGTGAAGGTATTAAAGAAGAGAAATTAGAAAAAGGATAAAAATATAAATACAAATCAAATTTTATTTACACTATGTAAAAGCATATACACTATTCACTTAACTTACATAAAGCATATAGCATGTGAAAACTATTTTTTTGGCTGAGAGGCCAACTCATCTCATAGGATAAGGAGGGAGGGGGAGTGGATTTGTCACCCTCCAAGTAATGCCCTCCACATTATGGGCCATGTAAGATCCCATGAAATGGGTAAAAAAAAAATTGAAGAGCCACACATTTTCGTATTTCTATTGCATAGAATGTGAACTAAAGAGCCATAGCTTTTCATATTCCCACTACACACATAAAAAGGCCAAACACAACCAAATGCAGAATGGGAATGGAAATGAGAATGAGAATTCCATTTCCATTTTGTCTCTATCTTCGTTTGCAACTTCTACTACAGGTCGCCTAGCCCAACTGAACCAACTTCGATGACACCAGCTTTGGAGCTCTACTAGAGCGCTAGAAAGACATCTACAATGGTGGCCCATGCTTCAACTGCAATAACAAGTTCATCGGCATGTGCTTCTTTAACCAAGGTAGCAATAAGGTAGTAGGCCAGTTGAACATTACTGCATCCTCACTCAACACCAAGGGCCACGACATGCACACATCATCAACAATCAACAACAATGCTATGGTTGACATTAGCATGCTCAGCTATGCCAACAACACTACCCGCGGCATGGCTTGGCTTGCACAGATTGCCATCTACAAGGTCTAGTGGAACTGTGGCTACTTTAGCTTTAACATCCTTGAAGCCATGGATGCCACTCTGTCCAATAACATTGACATGCTTTTGCTCTCTCTTGGTGACAACCTATAGCAGTACTACACCAACAACATTTCCATCAACACCTTCACCATTGCAGTCCACTGCCATGTCTTTGTCGCTTGTTTGACTAGAAACTTCAGACATAGTGCTAAAATCACCTCAAATATCATGCCCTAGATCATGACCATCGTTGCTAGCACCCTTCACCATGACTTCCTGGCCATTATGGTGCTTGTCGATGGTAGTGAGTATGCCAAAACTTCACTCTACTCTGGGGAACTGCTACTAGAAGATCCAAAT
>MNCI01005277.1:16316-30280 GCA_015680685.1 Gnetum montanum | reverse complement strand
TGGGAGGACTTAAAGAGTTCAAATTTGATAATTTCTTCTTACCTTCTTACATGTAGTGAGGCCTTTTCTTTATGTACATATTCTTTGATTGATGGAATCTAATGGATGATATGGTTGTTAACTTGGTAAATTTTACAAATGAGAACTTCTGCATCACTAGCAGCCTAGACCCTAGGAAAATCTCTAGTAAGATCATGCTGTGATGATCCTAGCCAATGCCGAGGAAAATGGCAATGAGCTCTCCACCGACACACATGTCTTGCCATAATCATAAATAACCAATTATTTATAAATCTCCCCTAGCCAAAGAGTCACTGCAATGGAGCTAATGATTATATTTATCTTGGTTATTTATAATCTCGGTTATATATAATGATATATTTATAATCATAAACATGAATGATTATATATAATGATTATAAACACTTTATCATAAATAAATTCAGTTATTTATAATCATTTCATTATATATATCTTATGGATAATGCTAACCAAGATATAATCATTATGGTTAGCATTATGAATGAATAAATAATATCTCTCACATTATGGATTATGAGTAATATTTCATCATATATTAGCTTTATTTATTATGAAAGTTTACTGTTTAAATGAATCTTATAATCCATAATATCTCAAATTATAGTTATGGATTATTGCTCTAATTATAATAATCTTATAACACTTATTGGATTCCACAATAATTATAATATAATAATTATGAATGAGGTGTTAGCATCATTTATATCTTATCCATTGTAATAATAATGTTAATATACAAAAGCCCGTGATATAATAATAATAATATTTATGCATTTGTAACGTGATTTTTTATATCTCCACGAATGAATATGCATTAAAAATATATTTTGCAGTGCTAATTTAGTTTGATCTCTTCGTATTCCCTCACATACATGCACCACATGCGTGGGAGCTAAAGAATCAGTGCAAAGGAGTTGAATCTCTACTCGATTAATATCACCTAACCCCTGAGCTTCCCATTCGTCTCTTTGTATCCCTTCACATGCATGCACCACATGCAAGGGAGCCAAAGAGTCACGGCAGGGGAGTCGAATCTCTATTCAATTGATGCCCCCTAACCCTTGGACTCCCCATTCATCTCTTCGTATTCCCTCATATGTAGGGCCCAACATGGGTAATAATGAATATTTATTATTATAAATGGTGGGTAATATTCAATATTTATTATTATTATTATAAATGGTGATGATTATGGTTACAATGACAGTTACGATCATGGCAACAGTTAAGGTGATGACAGTTATGGTGTGATACAATAGTTAAAAATATTAAACTTAGGCATCATGTTACAAGATTAAGAGGTGCAATATTGGAATTCATGCATTTTTAGAAACATGGATCCTGCTGCTATTAGTCCCATTAGAGAAGGTGAAGAACACTCTGTTCAAGATTAGCAACAACAACCATCTACTACAACAAGTTGTGCAACAACTATCTACTGTAACAAGTAATGCAATATCTTCTTATATGTGAAGGTGCAAGGGTAATGCTTATAGTTAACCTTTGGCCTGAAGAAGGATTGGTGAATGGTGCACTTGGCATGATTCACAATATTATGTATCCTTAAGGTAAATAGCCACATACATTACCATTATATGTTATTGTTGATTTTTACTCCTACATTGGATGTGCCTTTGATAATGGTAATCCCCATCATGTGTCAATTGTACCTGTGGTTTGAGGAGCATCTCGTCAGTCACCATTACAGTTTGCATGGGCCATGACTATTCATAAATCTCAAGGAATGACACTAGATAAGGCTACTATTAACGTTTGTTGCATTATCTAGAGTTAAGAGCATTGATTCTTTAAAGATTCATCCTCTTTTTCATGTGCAAAAATATAGAAAGATTTCATATGCTAAACATCTCCAAAGTAGAATTGTAGAAGAAGTTCATTTTGCTCAATTAGAGAATTAGGCATATTGAGTTCACACTTATCATTGTATTTTTCCTTTTTCTCAATCCTATTATACATCTCTGTAATGTTTGTTGCAATAATTATGCAATGTATTCCTTCATCAACATATATGAAATATGTAAACTTTTATTTTAACCAATTTATGTTTACCAGTATATATTATTTGGAATGCAGATAGTGATGATAACTTAAAAAAAAATTAAATTCTACTCATAGGCTATGAAACTGCTATACAAGAGAACTTACAAGTCTAATGTTTGTTGCATTATCTAGAGTCGAGACCATTGATTCTTTAAAGATTCATCCTCTTTTTCATGTGCAAAGATACAGAAACATTTCAGATGCTAAACATCTCCAAAGTAGAATTGCACAAGAAGTTCATTTTGCTCAATTGAATAATTAGGCATATTGAGTTCACACTTATCATTGTATTTTGCCTTTTTCTCAATCCTATTATACAGCTCTGTAATGTTTGTTGTAATAATTGTGCAATGTATTCTTTCATCAACGTATACAAAATATATAAACTTTTATTTTAACCAATTTATGTTTACCGGTATATATTATTTGGAATGAAATAGTGATGATAACTTAAAAAATAATAATAATAATTAAATTCTACTCATAGGCCACGAAATCACTCCAGTAGCTTAGATATATATATATATATATATTGGCCAAGATGATTTTAAAAAAAAATTGATGTTAACGAAGCCTGACTATTGAATGATGTAACAAGATAACTAAAAATGGAATCACTCATCCCTCCTCTATTTCTATACCACTTACCTAATTTAGTTTTACCCTCTCGGTCAAGTTTGCTCTTTCTTTGTTTATTCATGGCATTTTTAAGCATTGTTTATGCAAGAGGTTTATTTCTCAAAATTTCCATGAACAAACAAAGAAAGAGCAAATTTGATCGAGAGGGTAAAACTAAATTGGGTAAGTGGTAGAGAAACAGAGAAGGGATGAGTGATTCCATTTTTAGTTATCTTGTTACCTCGTCTAGTAGTCAGGTTTCATTAACATCATTTTAAAAAGAATTTAGCTTAAATTTCATTTTATAGTGTATATACAAAAGTGTATATATTGCGCTTGACATATATAACATATAAACATTATTTTTATTCTCAACGGCATAGCCTTGGATTTTTCTACCACCTTGTCTCTATTTTTTCCATCTTGTTCGAGTTTCATATTTCTATTCAAAACAAAAACCCTTTCTCATGTTAGTTCTTCATTTGAAACCTAATTTTTGGTTAGTTTCTTTTGTTTGAAGTCGGTTTCTTTTGTTTCTCAACATGTACCTAGCCCAAGTATGGTGCTGCATGTAATCCTGCTTCCTATAAATAGATTGTGTCCTTCGATGAGAATTGTAAGGGGGTTTTGGGTTGGATAGTTCAAAGCAAAGAAAAATATTTATTTTTGTCATCTTGGCAAGTAAGAAAGATTCTTTAATTTCCTCTTTATGTAGCTACCTTATTTTGTAATAGTTTTTTGTGCTTTCTTTCTACTTTCTAGTTTTTCATTACTTTCACACAATTTTAATTATTATGCTGAGATTTTGCCAAATTTTCATCACTTTGGACTTGTTTTTATATGGAAATTAGTATTTTAATTTTATCTAGATCACTTTCTATTCTTTTGGTAAATTTTTGGAATTGGGGAAAGCTTTGCCCAACTTGTTCTCACATATTTTATGACTTTTTTTTTCTCATCTCATCATATAATCATGAATTTTTGAGAATTTTGTGGAATTTTGGCTATTACATATTTTTGGCCATTTTGGGAACTCTTTTGGATCTATGGACTAAAATAATAATATTCATGAAAACCATTTTTCTTAGTTTGTAATGGAAGCTATGAATCTTTTAGTTGCCTCTACCTACATGCAATAGTGGAGTATTCATTAGTGGGACCCATCCCACAAGAACAATGATTGTTGAATGAATTTTCTACCCTATAGTTTAATTTTTAAGTTCATGTAAGGTTATAGATTTAACTAAGATCATGGTAATGAGCAGTTTAGTCTAGTGGTGTATGATGCATCATAGTCAAGACCTATCCTTCCCATAATATGTATGCCATGACCATTGAGGATGTTAAAAGTAAGACTATTGCTAAAACTTGGCCATGAGTTATTGTTTGGGATTACAAAACTAATCTGATGATAGTAGTGACACTATTCCAAGAGTTGTTAATGAGTTACTTTGGCAGTGAGGGTAACCAAGACCTAGCCTTCAAAGATGCTTGATTAAAATATACAATTAATAAAATTTTGCAACATTTACATTTTTGTGGCTATGTAAATCTCTTTTTTTCTTTATTTCAATTTTATTTAATTATGTATGCAAGTGATTTGAAATTTTTCTATGCCATATTTCTCTACTATATTTATACTTTTAATTAATAATTTTTACTCATTTTATAGCTTCTTTTTGAATTAGTAAATCAAGGTTAAATTTAAATCCTTGGGGTTCTATAACATCTCTATTAGTTACTTATATGATTTTATAGGTAATTAATAGGGATGTTATATGAAATTTGTGCCACATGTACAAAAAATATGTAAACATGCATAAACCCTTTCAACCACATTAAATTAACCAAAAATATATATAAAGACTTTAATTAAAACATAAAAAAATTGACACAAGATGAAGTAGCTTTGAAAAGGCTCATGCATGAATAGAAATGAGCTTTTACATCAAATTCATGAGAAAGGTTACCCCTTTAAACATTCAACATGCATATGAAAATACTAAGAAATTGACTTGATTCTAAAACTTGGGAGTGATTCTCTATAAACTAAGCTTAAATCCACTTCATATTCTTGAATTATTCAAAAGAAATATAAAGAAATATGTGAAATACTTTACATTCTTGAGAGAACATGAAACATATAAATATTATGTGGAAAACATTTAAATTATCATAAGAATGAGAGAAATTATGAAAAAAAAATGTGTGAATGATTGAGAAAAGAATCCATGAGAAGCAATTCACTCCTTAAGATGAGAGAAACATGCTTGCAAGAATACAAGAAAATAAAAAAGAGGATGAAGCTAAGGAAGCTTCAACCAAGTACTCAAAGACTTACTCAAAATGAAGGAAAGGAAGAGCTTCTCTATATATTTTAAGCTTGCAAGGAAATTACAATGAGACCACTTTTCCCTTATTTATACTTTTTTATTCCAGATCTTACCTCTTTTAGCATAGACCTCTCATGAAGGCTTTTGAACCCTTCTTTCCTCTCAAACTTTTTCTCTCAGCCTAACCTTCAATTACATTCTTATAAAATAAACATCTATAGCACATAATACATAAAAGAAAAGACTTCAATATAGAAATAAAGACCACCACTAACTCTAATATATTAACATCTATGAAGAAAAGACATGTAGGACTTGGAATCTACACATTCATACCATTTCTAACATATTTTGCTTACATTTCTAAACCACATAGCTTACATTAGTTGCCTAGCTTTTATAAGCATGTGACACCTAAGAAAAACCTTCCTTTTATGTTTTAAAGGAAAAAAGAATGTGGGGTGTGCTTAGCTTTAATAACATACTAATAAGTTAAATCATCAAACCTATGTTTGTCAATTCTCTTCAAGATGGGTTGTTCCATTAGAAAAGAGTAAATAAATAGATTGTATAACCTTTAAAACATGATGAAAAAAAATTCCAACAAGCTCCCTTTGACATGACAAACATATAAGAAAATAAAGAATTTCCACAAGTGTTTCACCTAGTGTAACTCCAACTTTTATTTTGGAGGTGTTTCTTCATGCATCATCTCTTCCCCTTAACTTTAATGTCAAGGATATGCAGTTTCCTATAGTTCTTTAGATCTTCCTTTGTCAAGTAATAAGGATATTACATAACCCTTATGTAATCCTTAATGTATCATGGATGTGTGTGTGTTATATTTGTGTATGTGTCTTCTTGTATTGACCTTTTTTATTATGATTCCAAGGTATTTGACATGTTTTGGGTGTTTTGGACTCATTTTGATGAGTTTAGGAGGTTTAGTGATCTATGGGGACCTTTTTGGAGGTATCCAAAGGTTCTAAACCTCAAAACTAGCATCTTTATTTTTGGCCTTATAGGAGAGATTTATCCCTAATAGGAAAGACATGTCCTTCAAGTCTTCTCCTATAAGACATCTCCTCCTAATTCCAAGATATCTCTTTTGACTTCTCTGCACTCAGGAAAGACATCTCCTATTTCTCTAAGATGTCTAGTATATATTTTAATGGACATTAAATTGAACAAATATTTTAAGAGAAGACAAAACGTCGTACCAAGAAACTATAAATAAGAGTCCAAGGAATGAGTTTGGATGAGGGTTAGAGAGGAGAAATTTGTGAAGTATCTTGAGAGCTTGTGTAAGAAAGTTTGAGTGAGAGGTAAGGGAGAGCACTTGATAGAGGTTGAGAGAGTCTCTTATAAGTGTTTTGTCATGAGCTTTAGCTCCATTGTGAGCAATTAAGGATTGAGAGGGGAATGTGTGGCCTCTAAGATCCTTGGAAGGATTGTGAGTTGATCTTGGCTTCTCAATTTTTAGATGTATTTTTTTATATTTTGAAATTTTTCTAAATAAAATAGATATTTTCTCCATTTCATTATATTGTTATTGTTTTCTAAGTTGAATGTGCTTTGAAAGCTAATGGAATGGGTTCTTTTGGGGTCTATTGAGGTAGGCTCCACATCATCAAGGTTTTTTAGTAAAGAAATTTTATAGTTGATATTTGGTGAGATAAGATCAAAAATGAAGTGATACCTACTCTCCATACACTTCATTTTGGCATGTTAACTAGTTTTCTTATAATTGAAAAAGCTAATTAACTATCACTAAATATCTTTATTTATCTCTTTATAGGAAAGGTAAATTCTCTAAATATTTTTTCTAACCATATAAAGTTTTCACTTGCATGATTGATGATTATGTACTCAACTTTGGTTGTAAATATTAAAGAACTTATCTATTTCTTATTACAACAATAGTATAACATAACCAATAGTATGCTCACAATCATCTAAACAACTTTCCTAATCAAATTCAACATATCCTAATAATTCTACATTAATATTAGCTTCATAAAATAAGTAGAAAGAACTTGTATTCTTAACATATCTTTAAAATGTTTTTATAGCAAGCATGTCTAAATGAGATGGAGATGTCATAAACCTAGAAATCACATTTGCAGCAAACTAGATGTATGCTCTAGTATCTATCAAATACATCAATATTTCCATCATGTAACTATATAGATATTTACCACTAGGTTTAGCATCAATAACTTTGCATAATTTTAAACTTACTAATAGTGATTTGCTAATTGGCTTGATTTTTCCAAACTCAAACATTTAAAGCATGCTTTCTACATATTTTTGCTAGTTTAGAAAGATTCCATTCTATGACTACTTAATATGTATACCTAATTAGTAAGATAATAATCCCATATTTATCTTTTTAACTTCTTCCATCACATCATTATTAAACTTTTCAACTAGTTCATTATTATCACCTTTAAATATAGTATCATAAACATATATCATAACCAAAATCATATTTTTTTCTTTTACCTTTCTCTACAAAGTGTTTTCTAAAGAGCAATTCTCATAGTTTTTATTTTTCAAAGAATTATCCAATCTAGAATACCAATCTGTAAGAGCTTATTTTAACCCACATACTACTTTCTTAAGTAAATAAACCCAATTTTCCTTACTAGTCATCACAAACCCTTTAGGTTAACTAATATAAACTTCTTCATTTAGGAAACTATTTTAGACAACTAAGATTATATCAATCTAGGATACCTTGAATGCCATTTTTGCAACATATGCTAGGAATTCTCTCATTGATTTTAATCAAGCAACGGGTGCATAGGCTCTACCATAGTCTATTCCTACTTTATAAATGTAACCATTCATAATTGATTGAGCATTATACTTGTTAATGGTATTGCTAGCATTATATTTTGTTAGTAAAATATATTTTTGACTAGTGATATTTTTTCCTAGAGGTAATTTAACCAATATTCAAGTTTTATTCTTTTTAATCTATCTAATTTCTTCTTACATAACTTTAATCCAATGATCATGTTGGGCTACATATTTATATTTTATTGAATCTAAAAGTAAACTTAAAGATGGATTTTATAGATTATCGATAACATCTACTGTTTACGGAACTAGTCTCTAGTAGTTACACCTATATCTAAGAAAGTAATAATATTGTTTGAAGATACCTATTTTCTTACTCTTAAGTATCTTTGATCTTGTGATGGTTGTTAGAATTGTTTAAATTTATTACTAAATATATCCTCATTTTCTTTATGTTCAACTTTTATCTTTTCATCTTGAATTACTTCTTCATCATCATTAGAATCTTCACTCTCACATTTTATATTTAGAGTTTCTACCTTTTCTTGTTCTATAAACTACACATCATAACTACATTCTTTTGTATAGATAAATTAAAACATTTGTATGTCTTTTGGGTAACTTCATATTCCATAAAATTGTTAGAGTTTAATTTTACATCTCTTGGAAAACTCTACAATGTCAAGATCTCTATCTATGGGAATAGTTCATAGTAGTTTTATCAAATTAACATATTTGTACTCTTGAACATATTCATCATTCTTCTTAACAATATTCCTTCATATTCTAAAATATTTCTTAATTTGAGTTTGTTCTTAGCTAATTCATTATGAACTTAGCTCTTTCTATTTTTATAAAGAAATACTTAATTAGTTGAACATTTTAAAACACTTCTTCATAAATCTTTTCTTTTCTTAGCCATCGTAACCTTCCAAATGGCCTTCACTCCTTATTTAAGAAACCAACCAAAGATTGCAAATGACATAACTTGGACCATCTCTTCCTCTTTAGGAAACTAGAACCTATGCTGTAGAGGTTGCTCTTATCTTCTACAATACTTATCAATCTTACGAATAAGACTGATGACTACTTTATCTCCTCAGGGTCCCATTTGGAAGACCTAGAAGGATTCTTTCTTATGACTTTGTTTATTGTTTTTTTGTAAGCTTTACTTATGATTACTTCTTTTTTTTCATAGTGAATTAGTTCATGACATTCTTCCTATCATGAGTTGACTCACAAGGTTTGAAACACATTACAAAATCTATGATTGTGTTTCTACTTCTTTCTCATGTTTCTTCATATGTTCTCTATTCATTAGTTGTTTTCTTCTTGTACTATTGTTCTTTCATACTCATACTTCATAACTTACTCTTGGCTTTCTTAAATTTAGTAAAAAGGTTGTGATAGTTCCTGGGTTATAAATTATACCCTTTCAGTATGAATATATTAATAATAGTTAAAAATAGCCCTAAATTATTACAAGAATAGTAATTGTATAGTTTTGACTTGTGTATTTTAATAAAAATACATTCAATAGACTCTTCATTCCATTTATCACTTCCTGGTTTTACATTCTTAATGACACACTTACAACTAAAAATTCTTAAATGAGATAGATCTAGTTTTTTTTCATATTACTTTTCATATGAATTACAATTCAATAAATGTCTATTTACAATTCTATTTTGGAGATGATTTGTTGTGCTAAGTGCCTCTACCTAAAACTTCTTTTACAAACTTGTATCATAAAGCATGATTCTTGTCATATCTATCAATGTCCTCTTCTTCCATTTGATAACTCCATTTTTTTGAGTATAAATAGTGATTGTTTAATGATATATGCCTTGTTTCTACAAATATTCTTGAAAATAACTAGCCGTGTATTCCTTCACTCAATCAATTAAAAGGGTCTTTATCTTAGTTAATGTTTCTGTCTTTACTTATGCTTGAAATTTCTTGAAATATTTTAAAGCTTGATTTTTTTTTCATTAAGGAAATATACATAGCAATATCTTGAGTAATCATCAATAAAAGTAACAAAATATCTACTTCTATTTGAACTTTCAATTTGCATGGGTCCATATATATTTGAATGTAACAATGATAAAATGGAAGAATGTCTTCATTAAACTATAGGAAATGATATTCTAGTTTTTTTATCTTTAATAAAACTTTCACGCCTACTACATTTATCAATTGAGAATTGTGGCAAATATTTTTCCAAGTTTCTTATGATCATCTCCATATATGTTTGATGAGTGGCGAGGTACCCCTACACTCAACCATACGAATACGAGTGTTTCACATGCGATCTGGTCGAACTCCAAGGACTAAGTGCTTATGTGCCTTAATGGAACACTCAAGGTTAATCAATCGCTGTTACTTGTATTGTCACGGTTGTATGGTTAAGTAAGCTTGAGGTGTATGATTTTTATACCTTTTATCTTTTTAATGTCTTATGCTAATAGGGGAAGGTAAGGAGAACTAAGTGACTAACTTTCATTAACTATTCACTAACTAAGTTCTAACTGTTCCTAACACCAGTATCCATCCGTTCCCACTTGCCGCACACATCCTGAACTAGTGCAATGTTGCTGGGATTACCAAACACTAATCGTTACTGGGTTACCAAGTGCTACACACATGCTCAAAGCGGTCATACTGAGTGTACTTGACTAGGAGAGTCAAGGGTTGAAAGAGAGATTAATTAACTAGGGAAGCATTTAAACATTCAACAATAATTAATTACTATTTAGCTTAATCTATATGCTGCAAGGTTTATCATAAAGTTCATCTTTATTACCGTACACAAATGTGTGCTCAGGTACAAATTGCTCGAATAAAGATTCGTTCACTCTATGACTCCTACTGCGGGCACACAGGAATTATTCTAACTCTGGAATGGTAAAACTACAAGAGTTTAGCTAAGGGTCTAAGTCTAACTCCCTTGAACAAGGGAAGCTACCTCTTATTTATAGAAGATGAGGCAAGACGCGATATTGCGTATGCGATATCGAGTGGCGGATGAGATATCACGTACACAATATTGCAGCTCATCAATGTTGGTGAAAGATGACCAAGCCTTTTGTGCCATAGGCAGGATATTCTAGTTTGTTGTTCTTTGATACAACATTCACACTTACTAGATTTATCAATTGAGAATTCTGGCAAATATTTTCCCAAGTTTCTTTTTAAGATCATCTCCATATGTGTTGGTGAAGCATAACCAAGCCTTCTATGTCATAGGCGAAACTCATTTTGGTTACCTAAAACGAATGCTTTAGTAAAAGAAATTTTATACAAATTATTATGGCTTTTATAAATTTCCAATCTTGCCTGTTCCTTTTTCAAAATGCATTTTGAATTTTTGAAAATCATTTTTCTCAAGTTGCTCAACATTGAGTAAGTTTGGTTTTAGTTCCAGAACATAAACTATATTATCTATCTTTATATCATCACTATTATTATTTTTCATAACCAAAGTTCCTATACCTATTACATTACCTTCTTTGGCATCTCCAAATCAAACTTTTTAACAATCAAAAGATCTAAATGTATGAAATAATTCTCTTTGTCCTATTATATGCTAGTAACAACAACTAATCATATACTAGTCATTCATATTAGCACAAAATAATGCTTTTGAGAACTCACCATTTACAGTTTTTGTGATGGTAACCCATGCATTTGCTTCTTTTGTTTTCATTCCCTTGCTTTGGTTCCTTAATTAGTAACCATTTCATGCTAATTTTGATGTCAATAAATACAATTTATTTATAGGTGACCTACCTTACCACAAGAGTGACATGCATGAGGCTCTTCTCTAAAGGTTCAACCTCTTCCTTTTCCACAAAAGCCAAATCCTCAACCTTTATTACTTGTTGTTTGATCATTCTCTCCTAAAATTATCTTATTTTTTTATCGTTGCTTTGTCCCTTTATTTCCTCTAATCTTTTTGATGATTAACTAGAGTTTCATCTTTTTCTTCTACCATGATTGTCCTTGTCCTTTCTAATAAATGTTAGCTTCATGCCCATCTTTTGAACTATTAGTTGGTGAAAATGCTCTTACATCTTTATCCTCTTTTTCTTTGGGAGTTCAAATTGAAGCATAAATAAAATATCCAAATCTAAGAAATTTTTAAAAGTAATAGCTTGATCATATGACTTAGTTAAACTTCGCAGAATTTTCAAAACAATTTCTTTAACTTATGAGATTGTACCTTTATTGCATTTACCAGGTCTTAAACCTTTTGAATATTTTACTCCGCACCTTCTTCTTCTTTAATAATTAGTCTCATATCATGCCTTAAATGTTTTACTCTACACCTTTTTCCCATTTTATTGTAGCAAAAGGTGTTTTACCATACAATTATACTTTGTAACATCTTCCAAGCACGTGCCACATGATGAGCAAACTAGAACGTCCTCAGTTGTGGATCAAGTGATGGTACTGGCGTGTAAGATAGTGAACTGTACCCGTGTTTTATCAAAATAATCTTACGTAAACTTAGGACACCTTAATTGCCAAATTGCTTTGGTTTGACCACCAATTCCCATCGTACCAGATGCAAACCAAATAAAAAGCAAAATAAAGATAACGGATTTACCGAAAGATGTTTGTTGATTTTTTTATTAGTGTAGTTTAAAGTATTGTTTGTAATCCAGTTACGAAATATTCACTTTATATGGCAGGTAGCATGATGAAATAGCAACGCTAATTATCGTATACATCGCGCGGTCTAAGAAGGGACAATATGTAGTAGTTACGTATTACTTTATTCAGTGGATAAATGCCAATGTGACAATGCCAAATTGAGAATGGCAGGCAGAGGCAGAGGGAGGGGCAGCGAGGCTGTGGCCTGCCGAGAGGGCTCAAGGCAGCCTCGTCCATTTATTATTATTATTATCGAGATGGGTATACTGCATATATATATATATATGTATATGCAGTGGAGAAGTGGAATGCAGGCGTAATTGATTTTGAAAAGAAATTAACCGCAGAAGACGACGCGATAGTTGCCACCGGTTTTGAAAAGAAATTAACCGCAGAAGACGACGCGATAGTTGCCACCGGTGGGACAGGTGGTGGAGGATTGGTCATCCTTGGGATAGCTGTAAGCCTGGGGGCACTGGCTTTTGAAGAATCTGCTGTAATCGGTGGCCGGGCAGTTGTTCTGGTAGGAGCCCGTGCAGCAGTACTGCGGCTGCCCGAACTTAACGCAGGCGCTTGCGCAGCCGTCCTGGACTTTGAGATCGCTGGGACAGGCGCTGTTGATATCTTTGTTGCAGCTGATTGTGGGGCAGCCGCTGCTTGATGGGTAAACTGACATGGGAAGATTGAAGCCGTCCGCGAGGTAGATGTCGTACACGTCGGTGCCGGTGTTCTGGTCGAGGGCGTACTCAAACAAAGTGGCAGGCACAGCACCAGAAGCGGTGCACTGCAGTTGCCCTCCGCAGTCACCGCTCTTGCAGGAACCCTTGCCGGAGGCGTCGAAGGAGCAGCCGGTGCGGCCCCATACACGGCCGCTCTTGGTGCCCGCCGCTACATCAAACGACCATGACTGCCCCGACGGCAGCTCTTTGCCTGCTCCCGGAAGCCCCGCGGGCCACAAGGTGTACGTGCATTTGTTCTCCACCGTTATCGTGGTTGCCCATGCTCCTGCAATTCATCATTATCATCATCATCATACCCTTGTAACATCCTATTGCCCTTGTAAGTTGTAACATCCTATTGCCCTTATTATCAGGATCATCTTAAGCCCGTACCTTTTAAGGAAACTCATATAAAGTAAAGTTTGTGCTGAGCTATCTATCAATGAATTATGCTGAGTTCTGAGATATGGATACAAACCTTGCAAAGCCACGCACAGGAACAACGGCAACAGGAGCGCCACGTTCTTCATGTCTGGCAGGCGTTTGAAGAGGCAGAAGATGGCTCTCTATTATCAGCGCTCAGGAGCACTACGCGGTTTGGCACCAGACAAGTGCTTACAATTGAGCACTACGCGGTTTGGCACCAGACAAGTGCTTACAATTGCAGTCACCTGAAACTTGATGAGACATTGCATGTTGGAGGCCTTAATTCATAGCTGCTTTCTCT
>MNCI01005272.1:0-21195 GCA_015680685.1 Gnetum montanum | reverse complement strand
GCTATAAAACAAAAACCACTCCTCCCTTGTACTAAACACCAAGTGATCGTATGCCTTGTTGTTATGGTACTCTCATAGCTGTTCACCATGGGATGAAGCAATGTGATTAGAAGGATGGACTTGGTCCTGATATTGGAACGATGGGTTAATGACACCTTAATCATGCTTTTCATGCAGGATTCATTGTACCCTGGGTCATTTACCTCATGTCCCAATCTCTACGATCCTTTTTTACACTTCGTCTCATCTCACTATTCTTGTAATTGTAGTTCATGACCCATGTAACATAAAATTTTCATCTCATTCCGGTGATATTTACATGTGTGTGTTTTCTGGAGTTAGTATGAATTACATTTAACCCTTCTAGTGCCCATGGACACTTTAAGTGTGATTACACAAGGGCATAATAGGTTGAAACCTGCTTTGGGGAGGATCCACTTGTGTAATTTTGTTGTAATCTTCATTAATTCTCTAGCTAGAACACACAATTTCTTACCCTCAACTTAATTTTCATAAATTGCTTTCTCATTTATTAACCCTCAAAATTTTAACGTTCTAATGTCCCATTATATTCCCTTTTCTTCATAATTGCCAAATTTTTAATTGCACAAATTCACATCATTATCATTTAGAGTGCCTCTTGAATCAATGTAATTACCCCTGAATATATTAATCCTTGTCCATGTCCTGATTTTACACCATTAATTTCAAGAAAATCATTAACAATTCGGTCTTTTTCATGTGTCTCACCTTAGTTGGGACGAGATAACGCGTATGCAATATCGCGTCCCACGTGATATCGTGTACGCGATCTATCGTACGCGATATTGCGTCCTATTTTTCTATAAATAGGGACCCCCGTTGCAACACTTAGCATCATTTTTTCATTTACATGGGGGGAATTTTTGAAATTTTTCTCTGCGACTTGCGATTGCATGACCCTTTCTTTTTCACTCATATTTTGCACACTGGTGCTCCAATTTTAATTCCGTTTGAACCTGTTTGAACCCGGAGTGCTCAGTTTAGTCGTGGGGGAGGGACACTTACCAAAAAATGCCTAGTGCCTAACTTTTTTGAAATTTGTCATCGCCCAAAGGACATCAATTAGGGTAATTAATACTAACACTTAGAAAAATTGTGCCAAAAATCATATGACCTTAAGTATACCAGGAGATTAAAATGAAAATCCACCTAAGTCATAGGACCCATTATTATAATTTTTGGGCACAATCACACGATAACATAAGATCTTTAATTAAAGACATGTAGTAAGGTATAACTTAACTTTGAAAACAACCTTACTAATGTTTGGCCCGTGTGATTGTAGATGGCCCCAAAACATGCTCAGCGAGAGGGTCCTGCTCAAGGTGAAGCGAAACAACCTCGGAGAGGTGGAAGACGAGTCCCTGCTGGATAACATGCAAAACAGAAGGTGCAATCATTTAGCATCCATCAAGAAGAACCTCCTACAGGATGGTTTGGGCAGGCAGAAAGAGGAGTTTCTGCTATGCCTGAACTGGGACAACAACTCACGTTGCCCCCAGAATGTGTTCAGGCTATCCATACAAAGTCCACAATTGCTTCAGTGATCGTGGAGCTTAACTTTGAACCTTTTGTAGAGTTTTCTCTTGAGGCTATTAGGGATCACCTTAAAGGGTCTCCCTTATGGCCTGTCCTCTCTGAGTATGGTGCCTGGTACTTAGGTGAAACATACTTGTTTTGGAACAATAAAGAACAAGGAACCACAGTTAATATTTGTCATGTGACAGTAGATTTTTCTACACAGGCAATTTCGGAAGTGTCAAACCTTCCAAATTCAGGCCCCCATGTTGCTTGGTTATCTACCCAATCAGACCCTGATGTGCGAAAGGATTGGTTAGAGAAGGCTTATGGCAGAGATAAAGCTTTTGGTGAGCTGACGATGGAAGAGCGGGATTATTTTAAAATTGGAACCTATCACCTCTTCCCCACAAAAGGTTTGAAAAGAATATCAATGTATGTGGCGAGAGGATGTGCAGTGTTGATGGGAAAGATTAATGCTAACCTTCCCCATCTATATTTGACGAAGATCCTAAGGCGATTCGAAGAATGGAAGTCAGGGAAGATGGCACTCCCTTTTCCCTACCTTATCAGAAAACTATGCCAATGGGCTGGTATTCGGGGATACACAAATGACGTTCTCCAAAAGGCCCAAAATGCTTCTTATGCTGAATTATTAAAGGCGCCAGCTCCAAGAAAGAGCACTGGCGAAGAACTAGGACCAGATGAAGAAGAAGAACAGATGACTAGACCACCTGCGACTCAACTTGCAGGACCCAGTTAGCCTCCAGCCATAGGTCCCAGCCAACAACAAGAAGCAGGACTCAGCACAGGCCAGGATCAGCCACCGCCGCCGTAAGACTACAGACCGTCGATGAGCCATATTAGGGCCATCGCCGAGATGGTTAGTTGGGGAAGTCGTGATGATGCAAATCTCTTCCACGTCATCGATGATGTCGACCAGCCTACTATTTTGTTGGATTACACAAGGGGTGAGTTATCCATTCAAATAGGAGGAGGGGAAAGCAGATGGTCACAACAGATCTCTGGAAATACGACATCTTTTCAAGTGCAGTTAGAGACTGGTGAAGGGGCCACTATGGTGGTCATGCAACACCAAGATGTCACGGAAGCTGCTGAAGTGGTTGCTGACCACATCAAAGAATCTTTCAATGTACCTATTGTGCCACCGGAAGATCTTTCAGGAGCACGGGATGCTCAAACTCTTATTGGAACCTCAATGACTCCTACGAAACATGAGGATGCACTAGAAAAATTGCTTCAAACAAGACAAGTTTTGATGTCTCTGCTTGACATACCTCAGGATGTAACAGCAATTCAATCAGACCTCATTTTCACAAAGGGGAAGCTGGTCATATCCAAAGTAAGGGTAGAGCATGCTGAAGCTAAAGAGTAGAAACTATAAGAGCAGCTTGTAGCCTTACAAGCAGCACAGCGGGATCCTTTGCAATTTGTTTCTACAAACTAGCTAGACAATTTTAGAACCGAGCAATTAACAAAGTTAATTATAGAAAATAAGAAGGTGGTAGAAGAAAAGGAGACAACCACTTGGGATGCCTCTGCAGCTCAAGCGCAAACTCATGCGCATCTTAAGGCACTCAGGGCCTTAGAAAAAGAAAACAAGCAGTTGGTTGCAAATAATCTTCAGTTGACTTTTGTGGAGAAATAAAAGAATGTTGTTGATGAACACTTTCATTAGATGTGAGAACAGTTCATTCGGGTCAACTGAGATGTAAGCCATTTGGCCAGAGAAAATCAAACCCTCTCAATGGAGGAGGTACGCGCTATTTGACAAAAATCAGCCATCGAGATTAGCACGTGGCAGAATGAGGATAAACGACATGAGAAGCTGAAGGAGAATTTCTGTGATAAGGTGGGGATGTACAAACAAATCCTAGAGAAGGAGATCCATATGGCCAAGGCTCAAATTAACAACATCAGTGCTCAGAACATTGATTGGAGGGCCATATTGGACACTTATGCCTTCGCCCACCAAGCAGAAATTAAGAACTGGGACCTGCAGATCCAAGACTTGACAGAGTATATGGAGTTGACAAATCTTAGATATGCCAACCTGGCCATGTTAATAGCAAGATGCCCGAGGTCAGAGCTTGAGCAGCAGGTAGCTTCCACCCATATCAAATATGAAGCAGAATTTGTAGAGCGAAAGAAGTTGGCTGAAAAACTAGATGTCGCAAATTCTGAACTTGCGGTGGTAAAGGAAAGCTACCAAGGAAAGAAATATGTGGCAACCTACTTCGCTCGATGGCTAACTGAGCTTCACGAATACAAAGACAAAGCCAAAGCCTATGAAGAGGAACGACGGGTGTTTGCGGCATGGTACGTCAAAGCTAATCAGATGTTCTCGTAACTGCCCTATCCGTGGGAGGTGGCGACTCTGTCAAATATCAGAACATTAGCATGGACGACACAGGACCCTCAGACTGAAGAGGAGAAGCTCCAGGCCATTCTTTAGCATCATCAACCTTTCAAGCTTGGAGCATCTAACAAGGGAAAAGCACCCATGGAGGAGCCACTGCCACCAGGAACTACATGAGTTCCACATTTTTGTAGTTGTAGTATTTTTTCTCTGTGTTGTGTCTTCCCATAATGTGGCATTAGTCCATTTCTTTTTCTAGTTAATAATCCCATACCTATCCATTGTGTAATCACTGAAGCTTTTTATCCTTGTAACTCAAGGATGATTTTTTATTCAATCATGGGGGTATGATGAGACGCGATTCGCATAGGCTATGATATCACGTCCACCGCGATATCGCATCTCCCACGATATCACGTCTTCCCTACGATATCGCATACGTGATATTGTAGTTCGCTGCCATATCTATAAATAAGATGCAACACTCCCTTGTTTGGGGATCCCAGTTTTAGAGTAGCGAAGCTCTGGCAGTTTGATCCCTCCAGAGTTAGATTTTTTCCCGTGTCTACCCACAGTGTGGTGAATGTAATTGTACGGTGTCTTTATTCGAGTGTGCTGTACTTGGACACACACATGATCAGCGATAAAGATTGAGATTACTTCATCATTGCAGCATTCAATTTTTCATTTATTTATCTGTTATTTATTTAATGTTATTTACTGTTTTCTCTCTTACCCTTAAACTCCTAGAACGTGGAACAANTCACGCTGCCGTGCGTGATAGAGCGTAAACTTGTCCTTAGACAGAGNGCTAGGATCTACGCTTGGTAACCTAGTGGCATATTTGGGATCTGTGCTTGGTAATCCCAGTGGTGTACCTAGGATCTACACTTGGTAGTCCTAANCGCTCATCACGCTGCCGTGCGTGATAGAGCGTAAACTTGTCCTTAGACAGATTTGAGGCACGTTCTCGCTCGAATTACGAATCTTCGTTTGAGGCGGACCCGTAATTTTTTTTTTCCCGGTGTTTCAAACCATACGTGACATATGTAGTACTAGTCTAGGTGGGAAGATAGCGAATTGCGACTTAAGGATAACTATCTAGGTGCCACAACTAGTCCATCTGTGGAGTTCAATCGGATCACGCATGCGATGCTCGTTTCGTATGGTTGAGTGTAGGGGTACCTCGCCACCCATCAGTATAGAACAAAGAATTTTTATGGTGAAAAAGAATATGACTTAATAGAGGATCTTAAATTTATCAAAGCTAATATAAGTGTATTTCAATCGATGTAATTAAATAGTCAGCAAAAGAAGATCCTAGAAATGGTTAATAAAAGAGGAAAGTAGGGGAATATGAGGCAAATGTTTTCTATAATGAGTATAAGGTTAAGCCAAAATACCCATGTATACTTAATAAAGAAATCCCTCCTTTTCTCATAATGATCACATTTAATGGAAGGTATTTGCATAATTTTTTGGTTGATTCAAGAGCTGCTTCAACTCTTATGTTGTTATCAATCTGTAAAGAGTTGGGTCTCACACTAGAATAGTCAAATGAAAATAACATTTTGGTAGACAAAAGTAGAGTGAAAATTATGAGCTAGTTGGAAAATGTCTTACTCCAAATAGCTGCTAAGCCCTGTATCAAAAAGCAAAGTAACAGTCAAAATAATAGATATTCTAGACTAATATAGTCTTCTTTTAAGCTAAAGTTAGAGTAAAAAAGTTTTAGGATACATAATGGCTGATTATTCACACATGCACTTACCATGGAAAGGAGAACCAAACAAAATTTATATATATAGTGAATCCTTTATGCTAAAGAACATTACATCTGATGGTAAGAACGAGGTAATTTAAACTAAAGATATTTTAGTTGGAAATTATTCTATAAAAGAAATTCTGATTTTAAAGAAATCAAAACAAGTAGAAGATGAGGGATGAGAATTATATTTTGATGGCTCTTATAATTCTAAAGAAGCTGGATTTGATATTGTTTTGGTTAATAAAAATTCTAAAAAAAAATTTAGGACCATTCATCTAGCATTTTCTTGTACTAATAATAGGACAAAATATGAATCCTTATTTATAGGAATGAAGAAAGCTTTGAAAGAAGGTCTAAAAAAACTAACTATAAAAGATGATTGTAAACTTATTTGTGGATAGATTAAAGGAAATTGTGTAATAAAAAGTTCATTTTTAATTCCTTATAAACAATTCACATGTACTATCATAGATAAGTCAAAAAATGCAAGGTTATTCCCATTCCAAGAAATAATAATCAAACAACTGATGAATTAACCATGGTAGCATCTACTCTACATCCATCCAAGGTTGTTAGATATAAAATAATTATGATAGAAGTTGATTATCAACCATTTGTTCTTGACAATATAAATAATTTACAAGGCTTTTAAGATGATCAACAAAAACTTATATTCTTAAAGAATAAGGATGAATTTAAAGATAAAACTCACTTCGTTAATGAAACTTCAACTCATCTCATGTCTAATTTCATTCCAAAGGAAATTATCATTTATGAACAAGAGTTTCATGAAAGATTGATTCAAGGATTAGAGGTTTAGAATTCTAAAGATTAGGCTTATAAAACATTAAATTTAGAATCAAAAGATAATCCAAAAATATTGAATATAACTAAGAGAAGTAATCTTATTTTCAAATAAAAATTACTATCATTACTCAAGAAAAACCTTGATAAATTTTCTTGGTCATATGATGATCTTAGAAAATTTTACCCTAATATCATTACTCATAAAATTATTTTAGTAGAGGGCTATTAAGTGGTACAACAAAAATAGAGGAATTTTAATCCTATGTTTGAACATGTTATGCAAGCTAAATTTTTTTTTATAAGCCAAGATTATTTATTCCATTCAATATTCTGTTTGGGTAGCGAATCTTGTAACTGTAAGAAAGAAAAATGGAGATATCAGATTGTGTGTTGATTTTGGAAATCTAAATGAAGCATCAAGAAAGATAGGTACAAACTCTCCTAAAGATAGATGAGATGTTAATTAAATTTTCAAGATACCAAGCTTATTCATTTTTTGATGGATTTTTTAGAATACAATTAGATCATGATTAATAAAGATGATAGATACAAAATATCCTTCATAGAAAAGTGTGGAACTTTTACATATAGATAAATTTCATTTGGTCTTTTCAATGTCGGGGAAACTTTTTAGAGAGCAATGGATACCACATTTAGAGAACTTATTGGCAAATCTATGGTTGTTTATCTTAATGATATTACTATCTATTCATTAGGAAAAAGGATCATATAAGTCATCTTCAAGATATTTTTGATAGATGTTGTAAATTTAAAATATCTTTAAACCCAAAGAAAGTATTTTTAGAGTAAAAACTAAAAGTCTCCTTGCCCATATCATATGTTATACAAGTATAGCTATTGATAATTCAAGAATTGAAGTAATTCAAGATATTGAATATTTGAAAAATAAAACATCTCTTAGATCTTTCTTTGAAAATACAAATTTTATCAAAATATTTATACTCTCTTTCACAAAAATTACCAAGTCATTAATAGAAATTCTTAAAAAATATTATAAGGTCAAATGATGAGTGGCGAGGTACCCCTACACTCAACCATATGAATATGAGCATTCATGCACAATCTGGTCAAACTCCACAGATAGGCTAGTCGTGGTATCTAGATCGTTATACATTGATCGCAGTTCACTATCTTTCCACCTAGACTAGTATTTTCTTTGTCATGTATGGTTTAGTCTAGAGTGAGGTGTATGATGTGGACCTAAACTAGTGCTACTCCTAGAGGCAATGGAAAATAACTTTGTTTTAGCTAAGAGGGAGTGGGAGAAGAGAATCTAAGCTAGCCCAAGTACGATGAGCATCTGTCCTCAATCATCTATACATAGCTTGGACCTCATCTACTACTTCTGGGCTTACCAAGCATATATTACTTGAGCGCTCCTAGATATGCTACTGGGTTACCAAGTAGTTACACTTCAATGTTTATGATTAAGTCATACTCATTCCGCATTTAACAACAAGAATAGTAAATGATGGTAAAGAAATATTAACTAAGAAAACAATAAATAACAATAACAATTAAACAATTAAAACTAAGTGAATGCTGCAATGATGAAGTAATCTCGATCTTTATTGTCAATCGTGTGCATGTCCAAGTACATCACACTCGAATAAAGGTTCCATACAATTACAAGCATTACATTGCAGCCATGCACTTGGGAAAATAGTCTAACTCCTATGAGAAAAAACTACAAGAGCTTCACTACAACTACCAAAAAGATGCTTAAGTGCGGTGGGTGTGCACTTATTTATAGCTAGAAATAGACGTTGCGTTAATGAGGCCCCGTAAATGCATGCATGGATGTGTCAACAAGGCCACATATATGGGGCCTGGTATATGAGGCCTAGTATATGGGGCCTAGTAACCACGATTCATCATACCCCCATGACTAAATAACAACTCGTCCTCGAGTCAAAGAAAGTGAGGAATAAGCTTAATTGATTACACAGTGGATAGGTATGGGATTATTCACTGACTAGAAATTTATTCATGCCGTAGTGGATATGAAAAAATTGGGACATAGACACAAAATTACAAAATTACAAAATTATGTTGGAACTCATGTGGTTCTAGGTGACGGTGGCTCCTCCATGGGTTGCTTTCCTTTGTCTTGTGCTTCTAGGATTCTAAGATTGATATCGTTGAAGAAGCACTTGACGTTTCTCCTCTTCTATCTAAGGATTATGAGCTGTCCATGCTGATGTTCCAATGTTTTATGGAGTTGGAATTTCCCATGGGCACAGTAGCTATGGGAATACTTGATTGGCCTTAATATGCCATGCCGCAGATAGCCATCGTTCCTCTTCATAGGCTTGGATCCCAACCTCTCCACCTTTTGCTTGGCTAGATTATGTAGTGATAGGAGGCCCCTGATGGATGCTAAAGAATTGTGCCCCTTGATCTACATGTTCTACATGAGGTCCTTAGCCTTTTCCTCCCACTGGGCATTTAGTTGCACCTTTATAAGGTCCTCCTTGTTGTCCTCTTTTAGGGGCCATCTATAATCACACAAAGATCAATTGTTAGAAAGGTTATTGAAAGAAGTCCAATTATTTCATACCTTACTCATTGCCTTTAATAAATATTGAATTCTTTGTTTAGTGTGACTTTAGAGTTAGAAATATTTTCAAGGAAGTTGCTCCAAAAGTTTAATATCAGACCTAATTTGTTTAGGTGACATATGAAAGAACATGTAATGGTTTTGAGGAATGTTTGAGAACATGATGAAAAAGGGAAGGATAGATTTGGCAATGAAGTACTTGGAGGGCATAAAATGATGTGGTGATGTGCAGAAAGTACAAATTACAAAATTTGCGCAAGTGGGTCCTCCCCAAAGTAGGTTCTTACCTATAATGCCCTTGCGTAACCACACCTTAAAATTTCCGTAGGCACTAGAAGGATTAAATGCAATCTACACTGATGCAAAAAAACACACACATGTACATACCACCATGATGTGGTATGAATTAAATGCTACACAAGACACAAGTCACAAAAACATGAACAACGAGATGGGATGAATTAGAGAAGGGATTGCAAAGATTGGGACGTGAGTTAACTGACTCACGGCACAATAAATCTTGAGTGTAGGGCATGGTTAATGTGTCATTAGCCCATCGCTCCAAAATCAAGACTAAGTCCATTCCTCTTATCAATGACATTGCATTGTTTCATTCCAATGATGGACATTCATAAGAGGATCATGAAAGTAAGGCATACGATCACTTGGCATTTTGTGCAAGGGAGGAGTGACTTGGAATTTCTTTGTGCCATAATTTTTGTTTGGCTACTTTGGCACACACACTTTTTTTCTGAAGTATTTAATTCAGAGAAGCCACCTACCTTAAGGCATGGGTACATGTCTTTGTATTGGATGCCTTTAATACTCTTACTTCCATTTTCCATTAGATCTACAAGGATCTTGGTACAACCAAGTTGTATGATAGCACCTATAGATGTCACCAAAGAGAATCTACAAGTCTTCTTGATGTCACACCCTAACCATTCCCTCTTAGTCCATCCTTCTTCACTCTGGGCATAATGAGCACAAAACTACTTTAAGTTTTAATGATGTCAAGAATATCATTGTACCGAGAGTAGAACCTCTTATTAATAGAATGGTTGGATGGATGTGATGGGCTTGCTATTCAAATAATTAGTCACCTGAGACTTGATAGCATAGAATAACACCCCAACCAACAAGTCACATGAATGTTTTATTCATAGATGAGATTACTCATAAAAATACAAAAAGAAAAAAAGACAAAACAATAAATTAAAAGATGAAAAACTGGAAAACAAAAAATTGTAAAATTAAAGAAAATGAAAACATTTATTAATTATGCTATTGTTAGAATGGGGGATACCCCCCATAACTAAACTTTTGGGCATGGCTAGAATTAATAAATGGAAAATGTGGATCCATGCATGTTGGAAATATTAGAGTCTGGTGATGTCCAAACCATTGGGTGTCTTTTGATGTGATGGCTAGAATGTACCAAAATTGGGGTGCACACACTTGATTAAAGTTGACATAGTGGGGCAAGTTATAAGATGTGGTTAATTAATAAGGAGTTGACCCACAATGGCACCCATGACTGTAAGATGGTATGCAAGGATCAATATATCTTCCTACATGGCTATATTCATTGGGCTGCATGGTTGTTGGAGTGTTAATTGATGGCTTGGATAGAGTCACAAGAGGTGTTGAGTTTGAAGGAGAAGATGCATCACAGTGCTGAACTTGTGCTGAGTTGGTGGATGCAGTGGTTTTAGAACTATGTTGTCTCTTTCTACAGTCATGCCTAAAGAAAGGATGCTTTCGACATTGTGGAGAACCTCCATTGCTATTGATAGTAGTAGCACAAGTAACATTCGTGGGTTGGTGTTGTGGTGCAAAACCTTCTAGCACAGCTAGTGGTGATGTAGAAGGGGGTGAAGTATGAGAATATTAAGGTTGAGGGGAAGTGTAAGACACATGAGTTGGTGATCTTGTTGGAGAATTCATGGGTGGATAGTATTCAGGAGAATGATAAAAATGAGATGAGGTAGAGGATGCTGAACCCATTGGAGAAATAGGGTGTTGAACATAATAAGCATTTGGCGTTGGGACATACGAAGGGTATGGTCTAGTTGGCGGTGGCCTCCCCCACGACTGAGGTTTTTGCCACTATGGTTGGACATAGTATTTTTTTACGAACTCTATATGTAACATTCCTGCTCAATGCTCATGTAAATGTGACAATATTGGGCATTGACCTTTGGGGTGATTGTACAAGAAAATATTACATTGATACGTATGATTGGCAGTTGAGTTCCTATTCTTATTTTCTTCAACCCTTCTTTTTAATTGTCTAGTGGTGTTCTACCCTATTTCTTGGTTTGTCATGGTTCTTCCTCTAATAATGTTGGCATATTCTCCATGTCTTTCATGTACCGATTCCATCATCTTATTTATCTTTGCCTCAATTTCATCCAGTGATTGTAGGATTGGCAAAGATGATTCCACCTCCTTGAAGTGAGTTGATTTTTCCTCTTCATGATCATGGACCCTTGTTAAGTTGAGATTTTGGTCCTGTTGAGAACTTTCAACATTCTCCCATTTAGCTATTTCTCCTTCTTCTTTTGCTACCCACTTAATAAGCTCTTGGAGTTGATGGGTTCATAGCACATATAGTTGACCTCGGGCATACATCCCTAGGGTCTCCCTTGTTTCATTACGGAGCCCATCCATGATGTCGTACATTAGCCTTTTCTTAGAGAATTCATGGCTTGGGAAATTTTTTAACAATGCATAATATCTTTCTAAGGCCATTTCCAAGGGTTCATGTTGTGCTTGTTTCCACTCTTGGATTTTTCTCCTCAAGGTTGACACTTTTGCATAAGTTTGATATCTTTCATTGAAGAGTTCTACCATTGTCGGCCAATGTTGAATTGATTTCAATTTTAAAGACCTATACCATACTTTTGCTTGGCCAAAGAGTGTCATAGGAAAGAGCTTAATTTTTTTCACCCATTATCAATATTGTTCCATGTACAGGCATCATAGAAGGCTTGTAAATGTTGTTGCGAATCTAAATTATAACCTCCTCAAAACTTGGGAAAGTTGTTTTAAATCAAGCCTAGGTAGATGGCTTTCTTTGTGATGCCTGTAGGATATTCGAAAAACCTCTTGTATAGGCATTAGGCTCTTAGTAGCTAGCAAGGGTTCATCGTCACTAAGTAGGGTATGAGTTTCTGAGTTGGGATGATGTTTTCCTTGTTCATGTTGGCATTCTTGATTTTCTTTGTGAGCTTGATCTTTAGTTCTACGTTGATCCCTTGAAAGATAGTCATTCGTATCACAATCTAACGTTGAAGGAGTAGAGGAAGAGAAGGAACTATAAAACTTGTTATGAATTTTTTAAGTCTTCCAATCATCCTTGGATAGATTCTTATTAACTATTGAGAAGGCCTTAAGCCTTACGGGCCTCCTCATTCTATGGGATGTCCCATACTTACTAGAGGTGCTAGAGCTAGATGACAAGAATCCTTGAGTACCATTGGGATGCCCATGATTATAGGAGATCCCTACATAGGATTGAGTATGCCTAACTTCATCTTCATCATCATATATTTCATTGGTTCCTCAATGAATTGCCTCACTAGTTTTGGCATGGTCATAGTCTTGTGAGAGAGACATTGTTGTGAATCGTGTGTGACTTAGTTGAAATTAATTTCTTTGCTAAAAGATATATCATGAATAATTTGTTATAGAAATATTGTATGATATAACTAATTTAGATAACTAGCACCATCGTTGGCAATGGCACCAATGATGAGTGGTGAGGTACCCCTACACTCAACCATACGAATACAAGCGTTCACCCATGATCCGGTCGAACTCTGGGGATAGGCTAGTTGTGGTATTTAGATTGTTATACATAGATCACAGATCACTATCTTCCGACTTGGACTAGTATTTTCTTTGTCACATATGGCTTAGTCCAGAGTTAGATGTATGATGTGGACCTAAACTAGTGCTACTCCTAGAGGTAATGGAAAATAACTTTGTTTTAGCTAAGAGGGAGTGGGAGAAGAGAATCTAAGATAGCCTAAGTGTGATGAGCATCCATCCTTAATCATCCATACACATCTTGTACCTCATGTACTACTTCTAGGCTTACCAAGCATATATTATTTGAGTGCTCCTAGATACGCTACTGGGTTACCAAGTAGTTAAACTTCAATGTTTGTGATTAAGTTGTCCTCATTCTGCATTTAACAACAAGAATAGTAAATGATGGTAAAGAAATATTAACTAAGAAAATAATAAATAACAATAATAATTAAACAATTAAAATTAAGTGAATGTTGCAATGATGAAGTAATCTCGATCTTTATTATCAATTGTGTGTGAGTCTAAGTACATCACACATGAATAAAGATTCCGTACAATTACAAGCATTACACTATGGGCATGAACTTGGGAAAATAGTTTAACTCCTATGGAGAAAAACTACAAGAGCTTCGCTACAACTACCAAAAAGATGCCTAAGTGTGGTGGGTGCGCACTTATTTATAGCTAGAAACAAACACTGCATTAACGAGGCTGCATAAATGCATGGATGGATGCGTCAATAGGGTTGCGTATATGGGGCCTAGTATACGAGGCCTAGTATGTAGGGCTTGGTATACAAGACCTAGTATACAAGGATGGCCTAGTAACCATGATTCATCATCAGAGAAACTCCAAAATCTGTTAAATCCCTAAGAAAAATCAAGAAAGCAATTAAAGAAGCACCTTACCTTAGTAAGCCTAAACTAAAGGAAGCTTTCTGGATATATTCTTTTACTTATAATGATTCAAATGACACTATATTAACTCAAAAGAATAAATGAGAAGATGAACTAATTGAATTTTTTTGGTATTAGTTTAAAGGTTCTGAAAGAAATTATACATAATTGGAAAATAGATATATGTAGTGATTATGGTGCTCATTAATTTTAAGTACTACTTAGAATAAGAATTGGTACATATCATGATAATAGAGCCACATGTGAGATAGTTCTTAGCTCAAAATGAAATGGACTTAAAAAGAAAAACCTAGATTGTAAAAACTCAACAATTCAAATTCTCACTTGAGTCTTGTAAAATAGTGAAAGAAATGAGTTTGGCTAAGCTTATCACTATAGATACTGAAATAATCTATATTAAATTCCACTAAAGAAAACTGGTTTAACAATATTATTAATTTCCTTTCTTATAGCAAGTTGATAGAAAATTTAACCAAGAGTTAGAAAAGAACTTTTATTAAAAATGCTAAGAAATTTGTTATTAAATATTACATTTCATTTAGAAAAGACTTCAAGAAAGTACTTTTGGAATGTGTTGGAAATAAACAGATAAAACTTACACTAGATTATCCTATTTTTTGAGATGATCCAAAGTACAATTATTGATTAATTTGATTGTTAAACTAACCTATGAATAGATTCTTCATATTGTCCTAGCTAGGAATGCTATTGTTTGGCAAGTTAGAATACTAAATTTGAGCCATATCTCTTGAAACACCACAAAATTTTGCATGTTATAATTAATCTTCATCATGTAGCTTTCACCTCATGGAAACCAAGGCAAAATTTTATTGTAAATATGAAAATTGTAACCCACAATTGGCAATTGCACATACTTTTTATACTTTTGGGGCTAAAAATGCCTCATAAGTGGTCAAAGACTCATTTTCCAAGTGAAAAAAGTCACATAGTATCTATATTTGGGCTTGGGTAGGTGTCAAAAATGCCTTTTGGAATGCCAAAAAGGAAATTGATGGGTTTTATTAAAGACAAACATTTTTCTACACTAAAAACACATGCAGGGGGTAGATCTCACCTATCCCTAGCATGAAAGTGTGGGGGGTTTCAAAAATTTCCCTCCTTTAATGTGGAGATCAAAGGCACATTTTAAAACTTTTTCCCCCTATCCTAGAAGGTTTCCCCCTAGCTTAGAAACTATTCCCCTAGCTTGGAAGGTTTCCCTAGCTTGGAAAACTTTCCCCAACCCCTCCTCTCTCCACCCCTCCAACCTGGAAAGTCTCCCTTAAGCTTGGAAAGTTTCCCCTAGCTTGGAAACTTTCCATCAACCTAGAAAGTCTCCCCCCTTCCCTAGCATGGAAAATTCAAAGCCCTAGCATGGAAGCCATAAGAAGAAAAATTCATCAAGTTGTGTAGTTCAATGTTGACTGGCCACTTCAACAAGCATGGTGGAGAGCTCAATGTGGAAGATTCATCTCCAGTGTGAAAGGGGTGCCCTGGTTACTATTTTTAGTAAATGAATGTCCATGGGGGGAAGCACTTACTATGTTTTGTAACCCCCCAAATTTGGGTTCCCTTTTCACCTGAATTTGACAGCCAATTTGTAGCCCAATCATAGCCAATTCACAGCCCCATTCATGGCCCAAAGACCCTATAAAAGATAAACTCCAACACCATTTATAGGTTCTAGATTTTTAGACAACGTTCAACAATTTTGGACAAGGTTCAACATTTTGAAGAAAAAGGGAGAGAAATTAGTTCCACACATTTTTTTTTGGACAAGCAGCAATTTGCATACACACAACTCCATGCCTAGGCCATTTTCAAGCACTTAAGAGCTCTTGCAAGTTCCCATACTTGCAATCTCTTGAACCCTAGCATGGGAGTATTAAGGCCTTCAAATTTTATGGATCTTGGTGTTAACACTATAGTTCTGGGACTCCAAACCTAGCATGGAGTAACTTAGCATCCAAATACTCCACCTTTCTCACTTCCAGCAATGACCAAATTAGTAGATCCAAGGTTTCAGTAGCAAAGGAAGATTTGATAACATCAAGAGTGGCTTAGCACCTGGATTGTGAAGCATATTATCTTAGCTTCAATGGGCTTTGAAATTTTGCTCAAGTGAATCCCATTTTTGATCATCTAGGCACCATTTGTACACATTTCTCTAACTTATTCTTAATTATTCTCTCAATAAATTTTTAAGTTTTGAGTTTTGTGTTAAAAGAAAGTTATTATTTGTGCATTATTTGGATCTATTTATATTTCCACATTTTGCATCTCCCAAGTCCCTGGTTGATCTGTTTGATTAGCCAGGATGCCTCAAATCTCATTTTCATCATGAGGATTTTGGAGATTCAGGGGTTGAGGAATTGCTTCCATTGAGGATCCTTGGTTTCCATCCTATTCCAAGAATCAAGGTTTTCAATCGCAATAGTTTTTCTTGGCACTAGAAGGAGGGCCTTTACCTAAGTTTTGTAGCTAGATCTATTATTTTCATTATCATTTGCAAGCTTTGCCTTCATTTCTTCGAGCCAAAAACTTTGAGAACACTAGGCTTTCCTCCCTTTTAATCAAAATTGTAGCATGGAAGTTGTAGGTGGTTGGACTTTGGTTTTTCATAGCACTTATGAATTTTAAGGCCCAAAGCTAGCATTGATATCTCTTTCTTTCATTGAATTTTAAGGCCCTTTATTGTAGCTGGCGTGAAAGCAGTTGGCAAGCCAATGTTGGTGAAATTTAAGACCAATTTTATAACTAAATCTACTTTTGTTCCAAGTCAAAAGCCATTTTTAGCCAAAACTCCCAAGGAATCCAATGTTGCCTTTACTTCCTATCCTATAGAAAAAACCTTAGCATGGGAACTGTAGGTGGTTTGGATCTTAAAATTTCACATCTATTATGAATTCCTAGAATAAAGCTAGTGTGGAAGTCTTGATAAACATTTAATATTTGTTGCCATAATCTTTGACATTAAACTAATGTTGCTTTCCATACAAACCAAGCCTACTTTTCCATCGTTCTTAGTGAAAGTTGAAAACTTGCCAAAACCATCTCCTTATTTCCCCATGCCATACCCATCATAGAGGCACTTTGAAAGCCAACTTTGATGAGGTGTAAAGACAATGTTGCCAATATTCTATTTTTAGTAAAGGGGTAAACCCCCTTCTCCTCCACTTACTAATTATAGTAAGTATATTATTTTTGATCATTTTCATTTCTTCTAGAATTTTTTGAATTCCATTCATTAGAATTTTCTCTTATTTCAACATTTAAAGCCTATTTTGTTTAAGAAATTCTTAGCATTATAGTCATGTCTTTTTGAAAATCCATCAAAGTGCCCTTCACCTTCATTGGCAAAGACCAACAAGTCATGAGGGTGTATGATCCCAAATATTCTATAGTCATTGAGTGTAGATGATCTTTGAGTCAGAGGGGAGAGTCTTAATTTTGCAGCCATAAATGGAGATCACTATAACTTCATTTGTGCAAAAATATAGGTAGTTATGCTAATATCTTGAATTAAATCTAAAGCCAAGGGGGAATTTGAGCTCATACATAGGGTTGAAAAGAGTACATCCCTTTCCCATATGAAGAAATTCCTCTAAATGATGTTTATTCTAGCATCCTAGCCTAATTGATTATTGTAGAGGAAGATGTCTAGCCTACCTTTGGGGAACAATAAGAAGAAGAGGATGAATTTAGGGTAGAATTTGAGCTTGAGAACATCCTTGGAGGGCTATTTAACCAAACATCCCTCAATGTCACAAGACCTTCCCTTAATGCTTTTGTTTTATCCATGGGCATGGTGCCACTATCTTCTACTCCTCCACAACCTACTATGGTAGACTCCACACAAGTTGTAGTAACATATCATACTCAATCAATGCCATAAACAACAAATTATAACATATCAATGCCATTTGCAACATAGCCACAAAACAAAAAACTATTAATGGTGGGTTTCACAACTACAAATTTGATAACTAATCACATGGGATCCACCATGAGATCATCTATGACAGAACGGTCACACACTACATTTGTTCCATTTGTGTCTCAAGTGCTAGCACAAACATCATTCTCTATTTGGCCTAAAAGCCACAGCCATAACAACCTTTTCCTTTTTTCATGTAACCCATATTGAGGCCACAAGCCTTACAA
The DNA here is from genome assembly GCA_015680685.1 of Gnetum montanum. Lineage (NCBI taxonomy): Eukaryota > Viridiplantae > Streptophyta > Gnetopsida > Gnetales > Gnetaceae > Gnetum > Gnetum montanum. The sequence goes on along the minus strand of MNCI01005272.1, from coordinate 3,199 downwards.
TAGACACCACAACCTTATGTACAAACCTCGTAAACTATGTGTTGGCACATTTGGCCATTCCATGGAATAGTAAGACTCTTGATTTGAAAACTAAAACTCATGGGTTCGATTTTGGTAAGCCTCTTGCTTCATTTTCAATAAATTACAAAAGTCAAGTCATGCTTCTAACATTATGTATTCAAAGGTTGTTGGCTCATCTGGTAAGGTATGTATCCACCTAATAACATATCAAAGTTCAATTGCCCGGTTGTTAGGACTCTGTGGTGTGGTTCTAAATTAAAGTTTGAATGAGATGATAGGATTGTTATTGGGTGTGATGTTGGGGTAAAAACTGGCTTTTGAAATATTCTAGATATTAGCAAAAATCCGCTGCCGGTGCTAAAATGTTTTTCAGTGGAAGCGTTGGAATACCATTCTGGGAAATATTTCAAAAATACAAATATTTTAGTTCTACGTCCTTTTGCAGGCTCCTGGTTTTGGCACAGTCGTTGAGAATGGTTACGATGGTGTAATCGTTGGGGTTCATCCACGCTTGCTACATCTAGGGAAAAATGCCAAAACCCTCACTCACGCAGTTGTTGGCAACATAAGCAGAACCCAGAAAACCTGAAATTGTGCCTTGAAACCCTTGCCGAAGAGTGCTGAAGATCATCCTGTTGCCACCGTCGCTGCTGGAGTCATTCTGGCCGTTGCTGTTGCTGTTAGCCTATGCACCTACTTGTGCACCAATTTTAGCGCAGGCTGACATGTCGAGAGCACCAGCGCCAGCGCCTGTGCCGACGCTAGAACCTACAAGGGAGGACTACGCGCAAGTAGAGAACAGAAGGCGATGGCGAACAGGGCTACAACATCTTGCAATCTAGACGACCCTGCTAGACTACATTCTTCAACACAGCCACCATGCCAAAACTGCTTCATTGACGTCAAATTTTCTTTTCATTTTCGCTGCTAGGGTTTGTGAAAAATAGGGATTATTTTCAAAACTAAAGCAACCTCGAATCCTCACGAGCTTGCCATTGCCAATAGCGATCGTCGAAGCCCTAGACGATGAAGAGGGTGGCAGCGGCACCAACACGACACGCAGTTGCGGCAGTCAAGAAAGGGGGCCTCCGAAAATAACACCATGTATAGAAAATGCAGGACTGAAACAGCTTGAGGAAATCAAGCAAGAAAAATTAGCCAGTTCCAATATCAAAAGAAATCATGGTGGCTGGAAGCATGCCTACAAGACTGTAGCAGAGAAGGATTCGGGAATGTCTACGGTTGCTGGAGGTAAAAGAGGGAAAAGAAGCACACGGCACAATATCAAATCGTCATCCTTGTATTGACCCTGATTTTATTTTTTAAAAAAGGGTTTTATTAGACAATGCCATGCCCAAAGTTATAACATAAAAAATATTAATACGGGCATAAAGTCACAATTTAAGTTTTAATAATAATCTATATGGAAAGGCTATAGGGAGTTTTATTGGATAAACACTTGGCCACCATAGCTTTTATTTTCTATAGTGGTAACTTTTTTAAAAAAGGTTGTAACTTCCTAGCCTTAATCCCATGATGTTTGTAACCACTACAAAGGACACTTGTTAGTTGCAACTTTTTTATCTCTTTGATGGTTACAACCATCCAATATTTTTTGTAACTTACCTAACTTGTTGGGCAAGTAACCTCCTAGCTTTTTGGTCAAGTAATCTCCTAATTGATTGGCCAAGTTACTTGGGAGAGAAATTAGGTAAGATATTTTTGAAAATGTAACTTACCTAACTACCTTTGAACCCTATAAAAAGGCTTCAGGGATCAAGGAGGAAAAGGGGGGAGAAAAACTTTTGGAGAAGAGACTTTTGGGGGGTCTTACACATCACACTTGGGATCTTGAAAGATTTGTAAAGAAGGTTGCTTGTAAGATGGCTTGCTAGAGTAAAGATTTCAGCCTCTTTGTCATGGTCCTGTGAGTTATGTATTTTACTTTTTATTTTGTTTAAATTTTTTAGCTAGTGGTTTAGATAGTATCATCCTTGGCAATTAATTTTGGGATTTTTAGATTGCTCTTATTGTTCTTGTTGCCCGATAGAAACTTCTATTAAAATTTTTCCATAGAAGTGCTTGTGTTTAAAAGCCTTAAGAGCATTTTAGTAGTAAATTTTGTTATTGTGCAACGTATAGGAACCGCTATTGGGATTGTTGTAAGAGAGCCTCTGCTTGTAGTCACGCCATTGAACAATTCAGTAGTCAAGAGGGTTCAGAAAATCTTTGGTATTTTGATGGGACCAGAATAGCTTCTTTTTATCTTTAAAGTGAATTTCTGTGGTATTTCAATTAGAAATTATAAAGTCTTTAGAAGGTTCTGTTGAATGCAATCGTTGACATCCATTATCTAGTCAAAATGAAGTCTCGTACGTGGTAGTTTACGCAGCAATTTTTGGTAGCATAGTAGGATTTTCTTGAAGAAATTGCCTGTTTGAGCCTTGGAAGTTTGAAAAATTCGTAGATATTGAATTTGGGATAGCTTTATTGCGAAGTGTTTACTCATGTTATTTTACCTTGTTTAAATATTTGAGGTCTACACAAATCTGCTTTCCTTTCTTTTCTATCTATTTCCATCGAATCTTGCTCTATTTCTAGTTTTCTTGTGGAACTATCTCTTTCTTTGGCAAAAATTAGGAGTAGATTTGCGGAGTTGTGCTCAAATTTTTTTGCAAAATTTTATTTGTTACAAGTAGGTATTATAAGGACCATGTAGACTAGGTAGTTAAACAAAATAGGAAACTTTCAACAACTCACAGTACTTGGCAAAGTTGGCTGAATCTCTTTAAAGTAAGTCATTTGTAGTTTACACACAACGCAATCGTTACATTTCACACAACCGCATGCTGAAACAGCACACACACATACTCATATTAACTACTAATTTTATTTGGAGGTATCTGGGCCTTGGTGTTGCCAGAGACCAGTAGGCACCTAAATCCTATTCGAGGACACTCGTTGGCAGTCGCGTCCCAAACGGTCGCCAACAGTTCTTTTAGCGCTAGAAGGAGGGCTGAAAATTAAGCTTCTAGGTTCATAAGCCTTATAATTTTAGCACATCAACAATTCTTTGTTGCTATAAAGGCTTAAGAAATTAGATACTATTTTCGGTTCATGACCAAGAAGATTGATAATTTGAAAAATTCAAAAGTTTCAAAAGATATTCTAGATTCTA
>MNCI01005270.1:8945-22313 GCA_015680685.1 Gnetum montanum | reverse complement strand
CTATATTAATAATTTCAAAATCCATAAGAGCATTAATTAGCAAAGTAAGCATGAGATTATGACATCTCCAAGTTGGAATTAGAAGATAAAATAATGAACAACATGAAGATAGAATATGTTCATTGTGTTTACTCCAAGTGGTGAAATATGAGCAACATGTATTATTGGAACATTGTGAAACAAATTTAATCCAAAAAAAGGACAAATCTTTCGTTAGTCTTTGTATTAGGCATTCAAGCTACCATTGTTAGTTCTAGGGAATTATATAGAAGAGGTTCATGTTATATGAATATTAGACAGATCTATGTACTTAAGACTTATTCTTACTAAAATATTTTTCACAAGTCTATTTTTCTAACATAGATATAATAAAATATTAGTACTAGTATTAATAAAAAATTTACATAAAAAGAATTCTAAAACTAGTTTCATAGATCCAATGGATTTCAGTGGACCTAAGTAAAACATTTCAATTTCAATATTTTTATATCTAATCAAATAAAGCTTCACTAGCTTCAAGGATGTAGTTATTATAATTATCTATTATTTAAAATTCATAAGAAATTTTTGGCATGTAATAGTTGTGTCTAATTCATAAATCTACTATTGCTATCATAGCCTTCATAGCTAAAGTAGAAATAACACTTTACATTACATTGACTCTCCTTAACTTTATTATTTATTGTTGGAATGGAAATTTTTTTCATAATAAACAGACTCTAAGGTAGTTGTTAAATCACCTCTATATTTCTAGTTTTGTTGCCTATGTTAAAAGTTTCCATGATCTTACTATAAGAATTTTATATTTATTCCAGTGAATTCAAACCTCTCTTTATGACTAGATCCTTATGTTCTTTTTGCTAGAATAGAGAGAATACAACTTAACAATATGATGCTAATGATAGATGGCTTAAATGGTTAGCTCATTATTTTTTAGGTAAGGGTTACCATAGTCATTTTTATAAGTTTTAACATTCACCAAAGAAACAAAATACAAAGAAAGAAACACTTAATAATATGTTTACATTAATAAATATATCATTGTAGATTTTACTTCACCAAAGAATTTTTACTTCAACCATCTTAACAAAGGTATCTCTAATTAAAGTTATTTAGTCTTAAAAAAGCTCATAGTTTACCTAGTTTTGAATGAGAAGATTGAGTTCTTTGAGTAGTTATGTTATAAATTGTATTCCTTATTATCTAACTTCTCTAGCCAAAAGTCTCTTCATATATCTAAAACCTTTACTTATCACCACCATTATCATCCTAGCCTTGTCTAAACAAAATGGGATCAACAAGGGTTAAAAATTCAATATGTAGTGCTTGTCCTATAATTTTTATTTGACAATTTATGTACCATCAAAATTATATCTAATTCTTGTCAAAACTAATAGCCTTTTTCAAAAAGATCATAACCTTGACATATATATTTAATGACCAATTAAATTCATATTAAAATCAATGCATTTGGAATAATGATATATATTTTTCATATAAACATATATGGTCATAGACTTCATATTTAATTTGATATCATTTTGATGGTTTTAAAACCATTTTAAATATTTCATGAAATAGTTTTTGGGAAAAATTTAAACATAAAATACATCAAAAGAGACAATAATTTTTTAAATAAATATATATTTTTAAGTCTAAGGTTAGCTACTTGAGTTCTTTTTCATCATTCACCTCCATGAAGATATAATAGCATTTGTAAAATCTAAAAAAAATATCATCCATGAGATTTGGCATGGTTTTAAAATCAATTGCTAACCTTATGCTAATTCTCCTTTCATATCTAGGATTGGGATTTACACTGGCAAAGTTACCTAAGACCTTTACTAGTTATCCAGAATTCTTCTATCTTTAACTTAAAATCTCTCATTAAACTAATGACTTGAATCCTAAAAACAAAAGAGTAGATGACTATGTGTAGCTGACATAAACTTTTCTTAAACAAAGAAGGAATAATTCAAACTCTTCTTTATCTAAGAAATTTAAAGTTTGATTTCTTGGTATTTATGCATATAATCCTTCAACATTCCAATTTGAAATAATATATGTAGCTTTAACTAAGCTCAGTCATTGGAGTCATTTAGTTAGAAGTTTGTAACTAAGGCTTATTAGAGAGATTTCCACTTATTTGATATTGAAGAATTCCAAAACACTGTATCTAATCTACTCTACTAATATACTATTGATGAGCAGCGAGGTACCCCTACACCCAACCATACGAATCACAAGCATTCATGTGTGATCTTGTCGAATTCCGTGGACTTTGTAATTTCTAGTGCACTAGTCTTTTAGGAAGTGAATCTTGCCTTAAGGTTGTTTGTTGTCTTCCAAATTACACTTGTGATGTACACTAATATGGTTAAGTGTAATTAAGACATCTAATTTTTATTATTTTATATTTTATGGTTTGGTGTTCAAATGAAGATAAAAGTAATTGAATTAACTAATTCAAATTAACTAATTAACTAGCATCTCACTAGTCCTAACATAAGCATCTAGTCCCACTTTCCATACACATCCTAAACCCATGTATCCACTACTAGGTTACCAAGCACTATGCTACTAGGCGTACCAAGCAATAATGCTACTGGGATTACTAAGCGAATACATGTTATGCTCAAATCGATCATACTTATGTGTTTTATCTATCTTGCTAATTGCTTCATTAACTTAATTATAGGAAAATATTTAATAAATTATTGAAAACATTAAATGCATAATTAAAATATTTAATCTATCCAAAGTGTTGTAAGGTTTATGAGAAAGCTTGTCTTTATTACTGCACACACTATCATGGTCAGGTACAATAATGCTCAAATAAAGATTTGCACACTCAAAGACTCCTACTATGAGCACTTAGGAGAAAAATTCTAACTTTCAAATGAACAAATTGAAAGAGCTTTACTACTACTAAGATCTCAATTTCCATAAATGTGGCTGGTGGACATGTATTTATAGCCAAATACATACACTATGTTGATAGGGCCTCATCGATGCATGATACGATGCATCGATGAGGCCTCATCGACATAGCTTCATCAACACAGCCAACAGAATTGCAACTCATCATACCCCCATGACTAAATGAAAACTTATCATTGAGTTCTTTACAAAATTGGGAAGGTATGGTATTATTGATTGGCCTTTCGCAAACAAAATAGACTGATTGACTTGACATAAAATGGAGTGCTCAAGTGTACGGATCAAGACATTACAAAAATGACAGTGTTTAGGGCACAAAATTAAACACCATGACATGACTCTTCAAAATTGGATAGCACATTCCTTGATGGCATGAAGTTTTATGGAGAAGATCAAATAGTCCTAGGCAATGGTGGCTCCTGAGGTTCTAAGGGACCTTCTTCGGCTTCACACACGTGCGGTGGTCGAGGTGGCTATGGTTGTCCTGTTACTACTAAAACTTCTGGTATGAGCTAGAAATCATCTACTAGTGCTTTCATTTTCTCCTTACTCCTAGGATCGTGCACCATTCATGCAACTTTATCAATGTGGATTGGAATGAGCACATCCTAGGAACATGGGATTGCTAGAAATAGCTCCTTGCATTGATGAACTAGGCAGCAAATTGTTTGCATTCAATGTTGAATGCTTTGATTGTATCCTTTACTCTTGGTAGTCATTCATTCTTTTGGCTTGGTTCTTGGTAGTTGATCGTCGATCTGTGAATCGTGCTTTGAGAACTTTGGGTTCAACATTTGTGGTCTCAAGCTTCTACTTGGTGTCTTTATGGTGCTTGAACTCTACCTTATATAGAAAATATGAGCTAGCCACTTATTTCTCCAACTCGTAGTTGTCCAGTAGTCAGCATAGCTAGGTTTTCATAATAGAGATTAGCCAATTTCATATACTTTGTCATTTCTTCTATTTGCAACTCGTTTAAGTCGATCTCAACTTTGTTGTAAGTGTTAATCCCATCAATGATGGGCTACCAAATTTCTCTTCCTTGTTGAAGTTGCTAGAGAGCTTCATTTATCTTTACCTTTGACATTTGAATGTGCTTTTCATTTACTTCCTTCTGTAGGACAACTTGGTCTCTGTAGTGATTCTTTACTTTTTCAAACTTTAGAACCTCATTTTTTCAAGCAACGATCTTGATGGAAAATTTCTGGTACAAGGAACGAACTTCCTCCATAAACAGATTTTGATTCTCTATGGCCAATCTCCTTAACTTAGTGTTCACCCTAGTAAGTTTCTCTTGCTATTGATGAATAAATTCTTGCATTTGTTCCTTTTGAGCATCAACATTGCACAAGCGATGATTCTATGCAGTCAGAGTTTCATTCTCCTAGCATATTTAAGCCAAGTCCTTCTAAATTGAATGTCTTTGCCTCTATTATGGACTGGTTAAATATGGCCATTACTGCCTCCTCCTTAGCCTTTCTAAATCATTATTGAAGTTTTTGAAAAGATTCATCTCGAGTTGTTGTTGGACTAAGGATTGCAAGATCAGCCATGTGGGCACATAATTCGACAACCTCCGCAGCCAAGAGTTGATTTTGTGCTTGAGTAGTTTCAAGTTGTCCTTCTATAATGATGCACTTGCCCCTTGTGTCCAACAGCTCCAACTAGGTTGCAGTGATGTTTTTGGGAAAATCAAAGATATTTAAAATTTTTTTCCTAGTTCCCACTAGTTGATCCAACAATTCTTCATGCTTTCCCCTGACCATGCCTACAGATGCCTACACATCTTTAAGTCTAGATATGTCTGGTATAGATGTCGCAGGTACATTTAGTGCTTTGACAACATAGTCAGCAACTACCTCGGCCACCATCTCCTACCCTTGGTACTGCATCACCAAGATAGTTGTCCCTTCACCTTTCTCCAATTGCATTAAGAAGGTGGTATCATTCCCAGAGATTTTTAGGAATAAATGGTGTTGTGATAAGGACACTGTTACCTCTCGAGCATTGGGATCTGATCTCATAGGTAACTACATTCTTTGGGTAGAGAAAATTGGTCCACACATCTCCATCTAGCTAATTATTTAAGCCACCTCATTAAGGTGACTCATTGTTAGTCTATACATAGATGGATCTACACCACTTGTCCCTACATGCTACTCTTTCTCACTCAAGAGTTGCTCTCAAATTTTGTGCAAGTGCTCAATGGCTGTGTAGGATTTCGACATTGTTTCTTGATTGCACAGTGGCAGTGACGATTGCTTCTCTTCTTGAGTTATCATTGGCATCCTTTCCTTCATGATTTTGAACCATGAGGTCAAAGGAGCATGCTTGATTGTATCATTGGACTTTTGGGTGATTCTTGTCCTTTTGTAGAGTTTCCAAATGAGGCATAGAAAGGGTATGATTTTTCCTTCCATGTTTATTTTCTTTAAAATGCTTTTCAATCTCCAAGTAGATGAGTTGTGGAAGGTTCATAGGAAATTTCCCACTTAGAGTAGTGCATGCTCAAGTGGAGAAGGTAGTCACCTTGCTAGGCCTCACCATTGGATTGAGGTGATAGGCTACAATTTTGAAATAGATGTGTTTCATTGGTGTTAGCACGATGTACTCCTTATGGTCAACCTTGTAGTACTACTGAGTCCACTTCCTTTTTACCTTAGGATCATCTCTTGTTGATAGCTCTGCCAACTATGTCCCAATGTTAGGCAACCCTAGTGCCTGTGTGATAGCTTTGGCCAAGTAGGATACTTGAATATCCTTGATCTTGACTATGGACCCTGGCCTTTGATTATTCTAGAATAGGTATGTCTCTTTCATGTACCATTCTCCACTGGATGTCACGATTGGCCACATGGGAAAGGTTGGCAGTTGTGTTTTTACTTCCACTGGAGCTTTCTCTAGGAATGGTTTGAAGTTGATTTCTTGAAGAACTGATCATTGAATCTGTCAAAACTTGATGATGTCAAGGCAGGCTTGAGTCAAAGTGACTTCAAGCCTTCGCATGGGTCCTAGCACTTCTTCTTACTATGATTGCTCAATGGGAACTTCTTCTTCTAGAATTTGTCAAACAGATTTCACTTCGGGCTCCTCATGAAGAGGTCTTGTTGCATGGGTTGCCTTTGGCAATTCTTGGGCTTGTTCTTGTTGGCCCCTTCCAACTTTGGGCCACTTCTCCGTTGGTTGAGAGGGTTCTCCTTCCTGCAGTTATTTTAATTTTGATGTCATCTGTAATCAAAATGAGACCATGGATTAGTAATTATTGTGTAACATGAAGTAATTGGGATACCTATATCTCTTAAGGATAGTTACACTTGGCTAAGTTGTGATTATGGCTAATTTAATTGCTCCAATTATTATTCATTTATATGTTATTATTAATAAATCAGCTTGGAGGCTATTAAAAGGGTTAACTTTCAAAAAATTGATGTTTTTATATTATTAAGGTTATTAACTCTTTAGGGGAGTTAGAAAAATTTCCAAAAATTTTCATCGATTTTTCATTGAAAACCTTAAGGTTTGCAACCCCCATGATAAAGAGCTTATCTCCAGTAAGTGCAAGATTAAAAATTAGAGTGATTTGAACAAACGGTTGGGAAGTTATGGGCTCTAGAAGGTTTTGGGCTCTAAAAAATTGCAAAAACTCCCCATGTATTATGAGGCAAATGAAAAAACTTTCTAAGTGCATGGTGGTATATATAGGATATTTTCATTGCACTGACGAGGCCTCATTGATGGGGCCTCATCAATGCGGTCGACTATGTTAACAAGGCCTCGTCGATGTAGTTGTTGATCACCATAGATGATTATTGACTTTAGTCAAACTTGCAAAATACAAGGAGTTTTTGAATGAAATTGGGGTCAAATGAAAGCTTGAAAGGTCAAGAATAGTATGAAAACATAAGAAGAGGATGTTGGAGCTCATCAATTCGGAAAAATGGAGAAAAAATAATTTAGGAGATGCATGAAGAAGCATTGAGTGGAATACATAATGGAATATGCAAAAGATAGGATTATAGCAATGTTAAAGATAAGGAACCTTAACTAATCAAGCCAAGAGTTGTGCAAGTGGGTTCCCCCCATAGCAGGATCATGCCCTTGTTGCCTTAGAATAACCTCAACTAAGGATTTTGTGGGCCCTACAGTCAATTGATGATCATGAAAAGTTAAGGACCAACAAAAGAATTTATCTAAGAATTCAAACACATCAGACCAAGACATAGAGCATAACATAGAACATGATGGTGAGGTGAGTTATGGTAGCATGGATGGATGATAAGAAGGTGGAATGAAGTTTTGAATTAAGGTCATAAGAAGTCCCTTGTAGAATTTGTGTTTAAAATGACCTGTGAAGATCCATCCTCAGTCCAAACCGAAACCATTCACTTTTAGTGACTTCACATCACCATCCTAAGACCGATCCACCCACATAAGACACAAGAGTGCTTCCACAAGACAACCACATTTCCATAAGGAGAAGATAAGAGAGAAGTAGGAAGTGAGAGAGGGCCTTAGTTAGAGGGGACTTTTAGGCATAGGTGCATATCTTTTTAGTCCCATAACTAGTGCTTGTAGCTTGTTTATTTGTCCAAGAGGTGTGCTTTGAATTTCCATCATTTTTTTTTTGAAATGGGAACCACACCATGTAAGGACTTACTCATTTATTGTGTTTAGGGGATGTGCTTTGAATTTCAATTATTTTTTTTTTTGAATTTTTGGATGGGAACCACACCATGCAAAGACTTTATTTGACTTCCTATTAGTGGTTGGAATGGAATGATAAGAAGTTCATGAAAAACACTCAAGCACTCAAGCAAGTAGAAGAGTACAAAGAGTATTGAGTCTCCTTAAATTCACTCCCTTTACAAACCTTTGAATCTTTCCTAATTTCAAAACTACAAGGTCACCAATTGATTAAAAGTCTCTTTAACAAAAGGGAGCTCAAATTCCTAGAACAAAGAAAACCATAGAATTCACTAAATGGGTGACTAATATGGACTCACTACCTATTCCATGAAAAATAAACCATGTCATAGTTATTAGACATCAGAATTCAAAAATAGAAATCAAACATCGGCAATCACAACATTAAGCACAAACCATAATTAGTAAATAGTAATAGTGGCATTGTGTCTTGTTGCAATAAAGCAATTTTATTAGCAAAAATAAGGAAATATCACACTTTGAATAAAAAAAACAAAGTAAAATATATCAAAAAGTGTAAAATAATCAAGAAAGGTTCAAAGGTACTAACGATGGTGTAAAATTAGAAAAATATAAAAATCAAAAATTTGTAAAATAAATAACTTGTAAAATCAAAAACATAGAAAAAAAGTAGAAAAACTAAGAAGCCATATGGATTGTTAGCCTAGATGGCCATCTCCCCCATGACTAAGTTGGAAGAAAAAGATCCGAAAAATGGAACATGGTTGTCCATTCGTTGAGGTGCTAGTTGCACTAGCCTATCTTGGTTCAAGGAAAGGTTTTACTTGTTGGATGTTCACCAACTATTTTTTATTTGGGATTTAAGGTTTGTAGATCAACATGGTCCCAAAAGAAAAATTTTGAGCAATTATATAAGGTCCCTCCCACAATGTTTAAAATTTTTCCTTCTAAGGTACATGTGTGGGGTTCCAATAAATGACCTTCTCTCCTAGTTGAAGTTTTAACTTTTGTATTCTTAGGTTATGACATTGCTTGCTAAATGCCTTGTGAACCTCATTCAAAGATAGGGCCACTAATTAGCTTTCATCTAGAATGTTCAGGTTGATCAATGTTTCTTTCTATGCTTGACTTAGGTTAACATTTAGATCATAGGCTATTGAAAGTGTATGGAGCTCAGATTGAACCAAGAGTGTTGGAAGTTTTCCATACACCAACTCATAGGGAGCATAGCCAATAGGAAGTTTTCATATTGAATGGTAAGCCTAGAGGGCATTGTTGAGTTTTGTACTCCAATCTTTTCTATATTTGCTAATGGCTCATGTTAGTATTTTTATGATCTCCTATTTGGTTACCTCTACTTGACCGTTGTCTTGGGGATGGTAGGGTGTTGTTAATTTATGTTCAACCTCCAAGTGTTACATTAACTTTCTAAAAGTGCCACCCAGGAAATGGGTTCCATTGTCAGAAATTAGTGAACATGGCACCCCAAACCTATTTACAATATTTTGTTGTATAAATCTAGTAGTAGTGGATGATGTATAATCAGTAACGACTACTACTTCTTCCCATTTTGTGTAGTAGTCAACTGCTATGATAATATAAGCTTTTTTTTTGGACATGGATGTGATGGGACCCATGAAGTCAACACCCCATATGTCAAAAGGTTGTAGTGGTTGAATTCACTATTGAGGACCTTTCATGCAAGCAATCATCCCCCCATCTCATTGACAATGTTCACAAGATTTGACAAATTGGTGGATATCCTTGAAGATTGTAGGCCAATAGTATCCTACCATTAGGATTTTCATGGTCATGAATCTCCCTACATAGTGGACTCTACAAGGTTCTTCATGAGCATCTTGGAGAACACGTAGTCGATCTTCATCAAGGACACACCAACGAATCAGGCTATAAGCACACACCTTGTATAGGTGTCCATTGATTTTCATGAAATATTTGGCCCAATGAAGAAATTGATGGTTCTTTTTGAAGTCAAGATCTTGTGGAATCTCCTGAGTGAGAACGTAAGTGAGGATGCCATTATACCATGTTATTTTTGTAAGTGTTTGTTTATTTATTATTCCTGTAAAGAGGAGTTCATTTGAAAACTGATCAAAAAGCAGGCTCTCTTCCTCTTTATTATCCCATCTTAAGTAAGAGAGGTTGTCAGCGATCACATTTTCAGTCCCTTTTCAATCTACCATCATGAGATCAAATTTCTACAAGATCATGAGCCACTGTATGACATGAGGACTCATTGTTGGCTTATTCATGAGGAAGTAGATTGCACTATAGTCCATATGCACAAATACTTTATAGCCAAACACATAGTGCCTGAACATTTCTAGAGTGTACACCACTACCATTAGTTCCTTTTTCATGGTGGTGTAATTTAACTATGCTCCCACAATGCTTTGATTTGTGCAGTGGATGTAGTATGGGTGTTTCTTATCATCCATCTGCATGAGCACTACTCCTAAGGCATAGTTAGATGCATTCATCATGATGTGGAAGGGTCTAGACTAGTTTGGTGCTTGTAGGATTAGTGTTTCTATAAGTTTCTCCTTTAACTATTGGAATGTATGCTCACATTCCTTGGTCTAGATGAAAGGTGCATCTTTCTTTATAAGCTCTACCAACTATTTTATGATCTTAGAAAAATTCTATATGAATTGTCGGTAGTAGCCACTGTGTTTAAGGAATGATCAAACATCTTTAACTATCTCTGGTTAGCGTGTTATTCCTTAGATGACCCTTATCTTTTTTGGGTCTACCTCAATCCCGTTTTGTGAAATTCGGTGCCCTAGCACTATGCCTTCTTGGACCATGAGATGGCTCTTTTACCAGTTGAGCTACAAGTTTTTTTCAACACATCTCTTCAATACTTGCTCAAAGTGGTCCAAGGCTTACTCAAATGTAGTTCCATAGGTGGAAAAGTCATCCATGAAGAATTCCATACCACTACTGATCTACTTCTAGAAGATACTAAGGACTAGGCATTGAAATGTTGTAGGGGAATTACATAGACCAAATGACATCTTACAATATGCAAAAGTCCCCCAGGGACTTTTGAATGTCATCTTGGCCTAATCTTTTGGTATAATTTGGATTTGGTTATAGCCACTATAACCATCCAAGAAGCTATAATAACAATGCCTTGATATGATTTCTAACACGTAATCCACAAATAATAATGGATAATGATCTTTAAATGTTTTCATATTCAATAGCTTGAAGTCAATGCAAACTTGTCATTTGGCACCCTTCTTCGACATGATTTCTAGTGGGCTAACCCACTGACTATCTGTGATGGAATAGATGAACCCTACCTTAAGGAGTTGTTCAATTTTCTCTTTGATAATCTACTTCAATTTGGAGTTCAACTGCCTCTGCAGCTGCCTTCTAGGCTTCATGGCTAGCTCAGTGTAAATGCAATGCTGGCATATCCTTGGATTGATTCCTATTAGCTTAGGATATGATCAAGCAAAGGCTATTGGACATTTTTTAACCATATTTAATAGTTTTTCTGTTTATTTAGGAGCAATTTTGGCATAATTATGATTGGTATACCATTTTTTAAAAAAATGCATATTCCATGCCAGCCTGTAAAGTTTTTAGCTCTAGGGGATCTTGCTTAAAGTTATTAGAGATTTTTAAGTCTTCCCAACAAGTATCATCATCTTCATTAGAGAGTTGAAAATGAACTTGTTTAAGTTTATTCATGCCTTTAACATAAGCACATGTTAGGTTCTTAGTTAATTTCATGCATAACGTGCCGCTATCTGAGTTAGCTATCAGCCACTAGTTCCCCTCCTATTTTATGATTGCTGAGTACAGATACCTTTGAATATTGATTTCTTGTGCACATTGATTGCATGAGTTAATGTATGTACTTTTGATGGACCAAATATTTTGTACGCAATTGCACCCATTATCATTGTACATGATGCATGGAATATGCTTCTTCTCTATCTTGCCCAATTCATTTTCCTTGGATATTTCCAAAGAAAGATCCCTTATGCCCATACATGCATCGACCATGCTTAACCAAGCTCTTTCCATAATGATGGGGAAGTCACTTTTGCATTTTTAACCTTGATCACCAGAAAATCCGTAGGATAGGACCACCCACAAACTATGGTCACAATGTCCTCTACTAATTCCAAAGGGATAGTAATTCACTGGTCTGCCAATTCTAAATAGATGTTGCTCTTCTTAAGAGGTGGTAGGTTCTAGGCCTTGTACATGTCATGAGAGATGAGATTAACTCTAGAACTAGAGTCAAGAAGAGCCTTACATGGCTCATGTCTAGCATTCTACATGTAAATAAGTGGACTTCCTAGGTCAAATCTTTTCATGGAAAGATTTCCAACCTTGATCCAATCAGAAACAACATGAGTTAGCATCATAATTCGAATCCAAGGTGGTAGTTGGTTTAAAGGGCACTTGCAAGTATTTGATGTAGAGGATGAGGGTATTGGAGATGTAAGATGATCTGCTGTACTAGGTTATGAGCATTAGAGAGGATTTCTAGGTTGGAAGAAGGATCTTTTTCTAGATCGATTATTTCAACCACTTGGCTAGAAAGTCGATTGTGAATGTATAGCCCTTGTAGCATTTCATTGTTGCAACTATGGAAGAATCTCATCCTACATGGATGGAGCAAGAGATAACTGGGTTGAAGGCAAACTTGTATGTGTAGATGGATGCAGAAGGTGATATGGACATGGATATGGGATTTTTCCTTAAGTAAATGGTGAATGTATCTGGTGCTACTCTGCAGGGTAATAGTGATGCTAAAATGAGGTATGACTTGTAGAACTTCTTGAAGATATAGGTTGCTGAACATAGTACCTGTATGGATCTAGTTGCCTATAAGGGTATTGTTGCCTTGGCGGTGGCATCCCCCATGATTGTGGTTGATACCACTGTTTGTATTGTTCATAAGGTTGTGGAGGAGTTCCACTTGGGTAGTAAGCTTGTTGTTGCTGGTGAAACTGCCTTGGATTACCTTGAGGATAAGGCAATCATCTAGGTGCTTTCCTACATGCTAGTTGAGGATTCAATGCATACACTATAGACTCTTGTAAGTGTGACACCATAGGGCAACAATCCTTTAGATGTTCATATTGACAAATTTCATAATTAGTTTCATCATCATAATCGATTTCCAAAACCTCCTTTATGGCCACAACTTTGCCCTTACCTCTTTGGTAGGCACATTCAGCTTCTATTCACCTTCTATGGTTATGATCACTATTTTTCTCTTTGGATTCTTTAGCAATCTGGATAGCAGTTTGAAATTTTCATCAAAAGAGTCCCATAATTTATCAACCTTTGCTAAAATATCAAAAATATATTTTTGGATGGGCAAGGTTTTTCTATTCACCACTTCATCAAGTCATGACTCCTCCTTGTCACAAAATTGGACCTCCCATTTCCTAATGGAAGGGTCTCTATTATACTCTTCTGCACTTTCCTTTTTTCATAGCTCACCTTCTTCTTTTGCTACCTACTCCATCAACCTTTCAATTTGATGAGCAATTATTTCAGATAACCTTCCTTAGGCATACACCCCAAGAGTTCTTCTAGTTTCCACTTTGAGCCCATGTATGATGTGACGAAGTTGTTTCCTCTAAGAATAATCATGGCTAGGCCATCGATGTAAGAGTGAATAGTATCTACCCATGGCAGCATTCAAGGGTTCATGTGTTACTTGTTTCTAGCCTTGGATTTGCCTTCTTAGATTAGACACTCTAGAGT
>MNCI01005261.1:137916-172868 GCA_015680685.1 Gnetum montanum | reverse complement strand
ACATGAACATCAAACTCTTCCAAATGGATTTCAAATGTTCTTTTCGAAATGATTACATGTAGATAGAAGTGTATTTTAACAACCACATGATTTTACTGATGCCATTTATCTTGATCATGTTTTTAACTTAGGAAAAAGTTATATGATGTAAAAAGATTCCTAGGGTCTGTACAATAGAGTTGCATCATATTTGGGTCATCATGGCTTTCATAGAGTTTTAGTAGATGCTATCTTATTTATTTCTAAGAAAAATAAAGATATTTTAATTTTCCAAATATATGTAGATAATATCATTTTTTATGCTACTAATGAATCCTTATAAAAGAATTTTGAAAGTATTATGCATGGTGATTTTGAGATGAGCTTAATGGGAGAATTTTCTTTTTTCCTTGGACTTCAAATCAATCAAATGAAGAATTGGATCTTCATCACTCAAAGAAAGTATGTCATGGACATACTAAAAAAGTTTAAAATGGAAAACTATAAAAAAATGAACATCATAATGAATTCTCAATTAAAATTTACAAAGAATAATAAAGATGAAATGGTAGATGAAAAGGTTATTAGGGTATCATAAGTATCTTATCATAGCTCTTAGCAACTAGACTTGACATTATGTTAAGTGTTTACATATGTGTTAGGTATTAGTCTTGTCCAAGAAATCATACTTAAGTGTTGTTAAACATATGTTTTACTATCTTAAAGGTATTGAAGAACACGAACTTTGATATCCAAAGGATACATACCTTAATCTTGTTGGATATACTAATGTAGATTAGGCAAGATGTGTGGATGATAAAAAAAAAACAAAAGTGGAAGTCATTACTTTCTTGGAAATTGTTGAATCAAATATTTGATTAAGAAACTGAATTCCATATCAATTTCAACAGCTAAGGCAGAATATATTATAGCTAAGAGCTATTATGCATAACTTATGTGGATGAACCAAATTCTTCAAGATTATGGGAGAAATCACGAAACATTAACTATGTGTTAAGACAATCAAAGTGCTATTAATATTACAAAGAATCTAGTTTAACATTCTCAAACTAAACATAGTGAGATAAGACATCCTTTTATCAGAGAGAAGGTCCAAAGAAAAAGCATTTTCTTGGACTACATTCAAACAAAAGAACAAATTATGAACATCAGGATGAAACCATTACTAGTATCATAATTCCACATAATTAAGTGAGGCTTGGGTGTTGGGCCATGTTCCAACTAAATTAGGTATGCAAGTACCTAAACTTACACTAGGTAGGTTGAGGGTCTATCTTTAGATAGATTTAGTTTGCTAAATAAATTAGTCTAATTTTGTTTATAAATTACTTCATGTCTACCATTAACATGCTCATAAGTATCTACCATTTATCATTCATTTTTCAAGCTATTTTTTAAGATTTGTTTTGGTAAATGATATAGCTGTTAGGTTAACCATACTTTTTATAGGTTAACCTAATTGCAAGCACATTAGTGTTTTGAGTTGTTAGATTAGTTGACCCCCTTCCTGCTAGATTGATCTTTTAGGGTATCACATGTTGTTTAAAATATTTTTAATTTTTCAATAGGTTGATCACATTTTAGTTAGGTTAATCGACCCATGTTTATAATAGGGTTAGTTGCCTTTTTGATCATGTTCCTTTTGCTTTTTAATCACTAATGAGCAATAAGTATCCCCTATGTCTAACCACATGAATCACAAGTGTTCACTAGTGATCTAGTTGAATTTTGTAGATTTAGTTACCTAAGTGGACAATATTGCTAAGTATTGAATCATATAGTTGCAAGGCTATTGTCTTCCTAACTCATACTTGTGTTTTATTTGGACATATGATTAAGTGTGATTAAGGCATATGATGTATATTTTTTTAGTTATTTTTAATATATTTTTCTCCTAACAACTAGATGATTAAATAAAGGTTGAATATATAATTATTCAACTAATCAACTAATATAGTAACTAATTATCCTAACATGGAATAATCATTCCCACTTGCCATACACATTCCAAACTAGTACAAACACTACTAGGTTACCAAGTGGTTATTACTAGGTGTACCGAATATTCATTACTGGGATTACTAAGTGTTAACATGTTATGCTCGAAGTGTTTGTACTCACATGTTCATGATTAATAACATTAATTATTTAATTTAAGAATAGTAATGGAAAAGAAATCTCAATTTTATTGCCATCATGCCAATATGTTCAGGTGCATAGGCACTCAAATAAAACTTCATACAATCTATTAGATCCACATTGTGGACACTCAAAGGGAAAATATTCTAACTTTAGGGAAAAGAGACTACAAAATTTTGGCTAAGGCTATGACTGAAAAGTGTCATAAATGTAAGAGGTTCATGCATTTACATAGGTAGGGACTACATCAACATCATCATATTTATGTTAACACATCCTACCATGCGTTGATGGGGATACATCAATGGGGCTATGTCTATGGGGAGATGTTGACACAATCTATCTTATTGATGTCTCATCATACCCTAAGAACTATCTGAAAACTCATCCTTGACTTAATAAAATTAGGATCAAGTTTCTTATAAAATTGGGAGGTATGAAATTTATTAACTAAAAGATAGACAGGCAGACTCTTAACTAACTTTGAATGCCAAATTGTACAATATTACAAAAAATGAGTGTCCATTACAATAAAATTGTACACTATAAAAACATTTAACAGGTGCCTTTAGGATAGTTGAAGATGTAATGAAGTCTCAAATGATACTTGGAGGTGGAGGTTCCTATGGCTCTGATGTTCTCTCATCCCATCCTAGTGCTGGTGGAGGTTGAGGTTGGCCTATTGCTACTATTGCTTTTGTTAGAAGCTTAAAAGCATCTAGAAGGGCTTTCATCTTTTCTTCCTTTCTTCATGGATCATACATGGTCCACATAGCTTTGCCAATGTGGGTCAGTGCAAGAATGTCCCATAGGCATGATGTTAAAGAAAATAGTTCCTTCATGTTGATGAACAAGGTTGCAAAGGTTTTATGTTGTATGTTGAACATTTTTACAAGGTTTTGTAACTCTTCACAGTCATTCATCCTTTTGGATAGGTTCTCAAAAATAGATTGTTGGTTGATGAATTTGCTCATGAGAACTTTAAGCTCCATGTTGGTTGTCTCCAGCTTCTATTTTGTTTCTTTGTGGAGCTTAAATTCTGTCATGTAGAGAAGGTAGGAACTAGTCATCTTCTTTTCAAATTTTGACCTTGGCCTCCTCACTATTAGCATTAACAAGTTTTCATAATGGAGGTTGGTGAGCTTCATGTATTTCATCATCTCTTTAATTTGTAACTCTTTTAGGTAGATTTTAGCCTTGCTAAATGCATTTAGTTCATCAAAGATGGGATGCCATATGTCACCTCTTTGTTGGAGTTGCTAGAGGGTCTCATTCATTTTTTCCTTTACCAACTAAATATCCTTCTCATTAACTTTCATGAGAAGCCCAAATTAGTCCTTCTAATGGTTTTTTTACAAATTCAAACGTTAGGGCTTTGTTTCTCTAGGTGGTTGCCTTGATTGTAGTCTTTTGATGAAGGGCATAGACTTCTTTCATTGAGAAATTACAATTCTTTGCTGAAAACCTTCTCAAGTCTAGGTTCATCTTGGTGAGATCCTTTTACTACTAGCATATCAATTTGATTAGTTGGTCTTTTTATAACTTAGCATTACATAGGCAGTGATTGTTCTTTGTGAGGATCAAGTTCTCTTTGTAGACTTGCAACAAATTCTTGTTAGTTTTGAAAGCCATAGCTTCTAACAAGGATTCATTAAAGATCATAATGTCCTTTGCATTCTTGACCTTAAGAAATATTTTTTGAAGCTATTGGAAGGCTTCATCTTTGGTAAGCTTAGGCCTAAGAATTGTAGGGTTGGACAGATAGAAACACAATTGAGCAACTTTAGCAACCAACCACGAATTGGCTACAGTGGTCTCCTCTAATTGCACATTGTCAATAAGTAGTTTGCTTCTTATCTCGAGCAATTATGATGGGTTTGTAGTGAGATTATCTAGGAGATCAAAGATCTCTAGAAGTAGTTGATTAGTTCCAACCAATCTTTTCCACACTTCCTTGTGTTTGGTAGTAGTCATCCAACCATTCCCTACTCCTATGGATGCATGGATGTCTACCATTGCTATAATGTTAGGTATTGATGATGTAGGAGCATTCAAGAATTTAATAACCCTACCAACCATCACATTCGCAATTGTCTCCTAGCATTTGTACTACATAACCATGATGGTCACCCACTTGCCTTCCTCTAACATGACAAAGAAGACCATAGCATTTCCTTAGATTTCAAGGAATGTTTATCCTAGGATGGACATTGTGATCTTCTTGACACTAGGTTTGGATCTTGTGGGTTCCTAGTTCCTCTAAGACGAGAACAATGAGGTAGTCTCACTATCCAACTAGTTGATGATCCTTACAACCTTATTTAAGTGGCTATTGGTTGGATGGTAGACTAATGTTTCTTCACCACCTGCAAAACTTTGTTGCTGTTGTAGCTACTACTCCTAAAGTTTTCTTAGTCTTTTAGTAGTTGCACACATCTCTAGTGTAGATTTTGATGTTATAGGTAATGATCATAGTTGCTCCTCTTCTTACAACTTGGTTGGTGCTTTATATTTTATCACTTACTACCATTATGCAATCAAAGCATAGTGGAACATATCATTTGAATAGTGATATATGCTTGCCCTTTAACATAATTTGTGGATTAGGCTTGGAAAGAGAAGCATCTTTCTTCCCTTCTCATTTTCTTTGAAGAGCTTCTCAATTTCTAGAAAAAATGAGTTGGGGAAGGTTCAACAGAAATTTCCTACTTAGAGTAGTACATGTCTAAGTAGAGAAGGCTATCATCTGGTTGGGCCTCACTATTGGATTCATGTGGTAGGATGCAATCTTGAAGCATGCAACCTTTGTCTTGGTGAGGGTACTGTACTCCTTGTAGTTCACTCCATAGCATTGCAAGATACATTCTTTCTTAGCTTCTAGATCTACCTTTATCAAGATCTTAGCCAATTTGGCCCATGTATCTAGTAACCCAAGGACCTATACAATGGTCTCAACTAAGTAGAAGATGGTAATGTAATTGATTTTCATCGATGCATCTCTGTGTTAGTTGTTCTAGAATAGGTAGGTCTTCCCCATGTATAATTCATTATGGTTGGAGAGAATGGGCCATATGGGAGACCCCTAAAGTTATGTATGAATCTCCCCTACTACCAACTCCAAGAAGGATCCAAAGTTCAACTCCTGAAGAATGGAACTCTAGACCTCCTTGATCCTAATCTTCTCCAAGTAGGCATCTATGAGAGTAACTTCTAGGATAGGCCTTGGCCTAGGGACCTCATCCTACCTAGATTGGCCTATTTTAGTAGTGGGAATTTGATGAATAGATTTCAATTTAGGGTCCTCTTGAAATAGTCCATTGGCATGGGTTACTTCTGATGCTTGTTCTTGAGGCTATTATAATTGCTGCTACTAACCCCTTCTCTAGGTTGCTTCTCCTTGGGCTACGAAGGCCTTCCTACCTATTGTCCTTATTTCAGTACCATCTATGATCATAAACAAAACCCATGATTAGCCTCTTTAGTTTATAACCTTGGTCATTTTGATACCTTTTTTGTTAGATTGGGTTATGTTTAATTATTGGGTGTTAATAGTTGTTGTTTTAGTACTTGTTTGTCATTTTGGCAAGTTATATTATTTTAATATTTTTTTATTTATTAACTATTGAAGTTTTTTTGTTGGATTCAACTCCTTTATGATAAGTATTTTAATATTATTTTAATGGTTTGACCTTGGGGAGTTAGGAAAATTTTAAAAAATACTCCATAAGAAATTAAAGGTTTGTATCCCTCATGACATTGCGCTTACCTTCGATAGCATGATTGAGTATCGAAAACTTAGAAGGGGGGTTGAATAAGTTAGAAAATTTGAATAATCAAGCCAACCAAAATTGCACATATATTTATGCGGTTTTCCAACTTGGGTACATCTACACTCAGAGGGTAGAATCTTTGCACAACTCTAGACCTTGTTCCTTCAAAAATGTAGTTTAAAGGACATCACAACCTTTATAAAGTTTGAGCTCTTCATGGAGTGTTTTCTTGTAGGAAACACACTTAATCCCACAAGGTGCTAATAACCTCAAAATTTAGTTTCAAGGATCCCACAACCTTTACAATGATGTGAGATCCACATGGATTGTTTTCTCATTGGAAACACACTCAACCCCGTTAAGGTCCCAACAAGCTCATAAGATGCCTTCTTACATGAAGTACATCTACCCCATAGTACTTACAAAGAGAGAAAAAGAATCAAGGAATGAATGTAACTATACTTTAAAAGTTTCTTTCTTTGAATCTTTCACAATACAAAATATGACTTACAAGAGATAGAGAACTGAAGAACAAAACAAAGTCACTTGATGTAAGAAATGATGGAATATTCATATCAATAGTGTTTCTCTACAAGGATTTCATTCTATTTCATAGTCATTGTCCTTTCCAAACAACCCTCAAAATTTGTGTAGTTACTAGAGCTAGTTGGGACATTCCATTCAAACTTGAAACATCTCACTAAAAATTGGCCACATGCAGGTAGGTTATACATCACCCATTAACAACATCACCAGAGCTACCAAGCCAAGAAGCAAATGGATACAAGATGAAAAAGATAAGTTCATGTTTGATTTGAAAAAAAAAATTTCTTTATTGTGCTTTGAGTAGATTTGAACTTAATAGAGTAGAAAGGTGTAAGATCACTAAAGAAACTTGCAAAATGCTAGAAGCAACCTATGAAGGTACATCAGTTGTAAAATAATTGAAGCTTCTGGTTTTGCAAAGTGAATATGGTAAATTGAAAATAAGAGAAGGAGAGAAGATTAAAGACTAATTTTCAAGGGCTAACTATCTTGTTATAGCCATCAAAGGAATGGGTAAGGTTTTGCCTATGTTATCATCAAAATGATAAGAACTTGACAATCTGAATTAAGACCCAAGGTAATAACCATGAAGAAAATGAAGGAGCTTTTAGTCCTAAAGTTTGAAGAACTACAAAAAAATGCACTTATTACCTATGAGATGAACCTCTTTAGCAAAGGTGTAGTCAAGAAAAAGCCCATTTCCCTCAAAAGTTTCTTAAAGAAGAAGAATCTAGAATAGATTCCTAGATTTCAAACTCCATAGATTCGAAGAATCCTTGCATTCTAGATTTCCAATACTTGAAGTCAATCCCATCAAACATAGGTGGCTTGGTGTAGGATGTTCCTTCCATTGTTCACTCTTGAGATGTTGCACTTCAAACTTAAGAGTACCATATAAGGATTGAGAACTTAGAAGGGGGCTAAATAAGTTTCTCAAATTAAACAACCAAGACAATCAAAACCACATAGAATTTTTATGTGGTTTTCCAACTTGGGTACATTCTCACTTAAAGGATAGAATCCTTGCACATCTTTAGACTTTGTTCTTTCAAAATGTTGTTTAGAGGGCACCAAAACCTTTACAATGTTTAGGCTCCTCTTAGAGTGTTCTGTTGTTGCAAACACACTTAACCCCATAAGGTTTGAACAAGCTCAAAGTATGGTTTAAAGGATCCCACAACCTTTGTAAAATGCGAGCTCTACAATAGAGTGTTTCATTGATACAAACACACTTAACCCCACAAGGTCCCAACAAGCTCAATGAAGATGCCTTCTTGCAAGAAGCACATCAACCTTGTAGGGCTTACAAAAAGGAGAAAAAGAATCAAGAAGAGAGTGTAACTCACTTTACAAATTTCTTGCAATAAAGCTCTCAATACATAACAATAATTTACAAATGATGGAAAAATGAGGAATAATAAGGGGATTTATGAATGAATAGTGCTTGTACATTTCCCAAGAATCCCATTTTGTTTTATAATCTTTTACTTTTAAAAAACTCCTTAGAATTCATGCAAGCTCTAGAAAATGGCTAATTGGGACATCTATCTAAAAACAACTTTTACTCTGGTGGCAGATCTGATAAGAAATTAGGACATCTCCCTTGGGATGTCCCAGTTGAGACATCCCAATAGCAATTAGGATGTCTGTTATTTTATTGAGATGTTTGGCTTGCAAGTATACTTTGAACTTTGGACCATTTCTCTAACATTTTGACACCTTGGTAGACCTTGGAACATCTTTATTTGGCTTTTAAACTTTGTTTGCATCCCAACTCTCATTTTGTCATTCCAACTCTCATTTCATCCTCCCAACTCATTTTTTCATCCTAGCTCAACTCTCATTTTAGCACACCTTCTGTATTATTTTCTTAGCTCTTGTTTTGAAGTGCTTGCTCAATCATCTTGTCAACTTATTCTTTCTTAGCCCTACAAGATTACAAGCACTTTCCATATTATCCATTTTCTAGGTTTTGAGATATCAAAAGGCCAATAATAATGATACGTGAAGATAGAGAAATTACTCATAATGTTTTTAAGAGTGTAATATTACTTCTTAGGCATGATTTCCAATAGTGATAGAAGTGTATCCTTCCAAAAGTAAGCTCCTACCCTTAAGGCCCTTGTATAATAATTCCTATCAATATCTATGGTTACCTTAGAAAATAAATGTGAATCATTTTCTTATTTCAACATACACACACACATAACTACTATGGTTGGAATCATATCCTATGCTACAAAAGATCATTGAATTAATAATTGTAACATGTTAATAAGGTGAAATGAAGTTAAAAGTAATTAGAGAACTACAATGTAAGATGTCTTACCATGGTTGTAGTGGATCCAACATGTAAGTTTTGTTACATTTTAGCAATAAATAGAGCACAACTTAAGTCTCAATTTTCCAATGGTTTTTATTAGCTCAATTTTTTGTAAAAGGAGACTCTATATTTCAAAATAATCCAAGGCTTACAAATAAGAAAATAGAAACCTCAAAACCTAATTGCAATTTCAAGTTTTAAAGGATAAAACTTGAAATATGATAAAAGTTGTAGCATGGATAAAGCTTTAGTACTCAATTTCAACAACTAGTTTCTTGAAACAATGATGGAGCTTGAATTGTCAGGTTTACTTCTTTGCACAATTCTTGGAACTTTTAGAAACTAATTGATCATGTAATGAAATTGAGTAGAATTAAGTCCTAAGTGAATATAAAATTTGAGAAAGTCTAAGAAGAGTTTTTGTAAAGATCAAAGTCTTTGTGGTAACAAATTTTAAAAGCAAAGTATCCTACTCATGGAGTTTTAAATCTAGGATTTTTAGTTAATCCCAACATCGCATGGAGTAGCTATTTTAGCTACCAAAGATAGCACTTACATGAGTGCTCATTAATACAAGTGTACACTCTCTTTGCCTATTAGTTAGGGTGAGAATGTTAGAGATGGAATTACAAAGCTCAAAAATAATTTTAGCTTTATATAGAATTGATATTAGAATAAATAGTTGAGTGCAAAAGGAAACCCTCATTTGAGGAAAAAGGGAGCTCAAACTAAATCCAAGAAGGGTTGGTTAAAGTTTGTAACACATCAACTCGTATAGGCAAAATTTGGTTTAACATAGAGCATGAAAAGTGGCCCTATCAAATCAACTTTTCTAATGTAGATCACAAGGTCTCAAAATGGCTCTATAAGAATAGTCTTTTTAGGTCTACCACCTAAATTTTGTAGGAAAAGAGAAAATTTGTGGAGCTAGAAAGTAGCTTCATGAAATGATCCTACAAGAAATAAATCATGGAAATGCTTAAGGAAAGATATTGCTTGGCTTTAAAAAGTAATGAAATCAAGTTCTTCCACATCAGCTATAAGAAGAAAATGTTGTTCGTATTTAGATCTATAAAATAATTATAATGTTAGTTTTGACATGTCAGCTTGTAGATGAAATTCATGAGGTTTAAAGCTCATTCTATGAAGAATCTCTACCATGTCATCCAAGCTCATCTCATCTTGTCATGTTAGCTTGTAGAGGAAGCTCATAGAATTAAATAGCTATACAAGATGCCTCTACCATGTTAGCACTTCTACCAAGTCATCTATAGGGAAATTAGTGATGAGAGCCAAAATTCAGCCTTTTAAGCCAAGCTCATTGCATTGCATCACATCAGCTTGTAGAGTTGATTCGTAGAGCCTAATTTAGGTTTTATAAAGGAGCTCTACCATGTCATCCTCTTACTACATCAGCTCAAAGAGGAAATTTGTAGAACCAATTTTGCACTCTACAAGCAAGCCTTACCATGTCAACAGAGCCCAACACAATTCACCATATCAACAACTTCTATGTCATCATCTAGACAAAGATTCATAAGCTCGCGAGAGGTGAAAAGTTTCATCTACCATGTCAGAAGAGTTTAACACACTTTGCCACACTAGCATTGTGCCACATTAACATGTAGAGCTATTTTGTAGATCTAGATGTCCACTCTATGAAAGAGCTCTACCACATTAACATCATGTCATGTCAACATGTAGAGTTAAGTCGTAGAGCCAAATTTCCACTCTATGAAAGAGATCTACCATGTTACCATCTATAACTAGTTTGTAGAGCTCAGTCTCCACTCTATGAAAGAGCTCTACCATGTTAGCAATATGCCATGTCAACATGTAGAGCTAGTTCATGGAGCCCAATTTCCACTCTACAAAAGAGCTCTACCATGTCAACATCATGATAAGTCAACTTTGGAGAAGGTGTGGTGTTCATAGAACCAAAATTTAGCTTTACAAGACAAGCTATTTTTGGTTCTACTATATCAACATTTGAGGAAGCTCATAGAATTGTGAAATGATCCTAGAAAGAGGCTCTATGAACCATGCCAGTGCCTCATCATGTTAGCTAGTAGAGGTAGCTTGCAGAACCCAAAAAATAGTTCTATGAAGAAGCTCTACCATGTCAGCTTGTAGAACCAAAATATAGCTCTACAAAATAAGCTCTACCATATTAGTAGTGCCACATTAGCAAGTATATAAGGCCTAGGCTTAAATGTTTCATTTGCTATCAACACTACAATGTCAGCAATGCCACATTAGTTCTACCATGTTAATAATGCCACATCAATTCTACCACGTGAATAATGAAAAATTGTATTTTTAGTAAAGAACAAATTTTTACAATCATATTTCCATTCTTCAAAAGAGCTCTACCATGTTAGTGACCTACAACATCAGCTTGTAGAGATGAAGCAAAAGTTTAGCTCAATAAGCAAGTTCACTTTTGGTTCTATTATGTTGGCTTAAAGAGACATTCATAAAGTTGAAAGGTAGCTTTACAAATTATCTCTACCATGTTGTGTTATCCCACATTAGCTTTTAGAGTTGAATAATAGATCTAAATTTAGGTTCTATGAAAGAGCTCTACATAGTTTGCAACATCAACTCTTAGAGGAAATTCATACAACTAAATTTCTACTCTATAAGGTGGCTCTACCATGTCAACTTCTATTATGTTAGCTTGTAGAACTAGTTTGTAAAGCAAGATTTCTCATCTACAAGCAAGCTTTATCATGTTAGCATATGTCACATCAGCACCTTATCATGTCAACTTGTAGAGTTGATTTGTAAAGCTAAAAAGTGATACTACAAAAGAGTTCTAGCATGTTAATACCTTGTTGTGTCAACTCATAGAGACAACCTATAAAGTAGAAGTTCTACCCTATGAAAAAGCTTGTAAATAACGTTTCCATATCTCAACTCATTCCGTATCCACAAAGAGTTACATTTTGTGCCCATGTGTGTTTCATTTTAATCTAGCTTAGCAAGGCGGGGTGTAATGTATAGAATAAAACATTAGCTCTACAAAGAAGCTTCACAATCATTCTATCATATTATTTTCTCCATGTAATAAGCCAAAAATAGTCCTATGAAAAAAATCAAAAGGCTCTACAGCTAATTATAGTGTAAAAACTAAAAAAAAGTAGAAGTTATAAATAGAGCCAAAAATCAAAGCTCAGAGTGAAAAACAAAACATGAAGCCTCCATTAAAGCATGGAGTCATCATGAGGAAAACAAGCTATAAAAAAGAAGAAGTAGAAAATGAAGAGCTAACAAAACATTGTTATACACTAGTACAAACAGGATCATTTGAATTTGCTAATGATAGTTACTAGGATTATGGCTAGAGTAGTTGAGAAAAAGCTTATATTCAAATCAACATGGAAGCTACTTTAATAGATTTCCTAACTAAATCTATTGTAGGAGAAATGAGTGCCAAAGAAGTCTTGAAGAAGCTTAACTGAATATAATAAATTAGATTGATAGAATCTCTCTTAAATTATGATAGTTACTAGTTGAGGGGCCTTAAATTGATAGAATCATGGGAATTTATTAACAGAATAGTTATCCCATGTCTTGCCATGATGCAAGAAAAGAGTGAAGCAACTATGACTTTAAATCTCGATAATGGTTCTAACTACTAAAAGCTATTTTAAAAAGCCCAAAGCAAATTTGTAGAAGGATCTAGTGGATGGAAGAAGTCTAAAAAGCTAGGAGCACTTTCCTGTACAATGGCATCCTAATTTCAGTTTGATTTAGCTATTTTACTTCTATCCTGTGAATTTATTTTGACTTTCCTACTTTATCTTAGTTGCTTACCTAGCTTAAAGATTGTATTGTACTTAGCATCTTATTCTTAAAATTATTAAATTAATTGAATAACTCTATGTTTAGAAATTTTTGATATCTATTAACTAACCTTAAGACAACTTTAGTTTTTTTCAAAGCACTTGTACATGTCAATAAAAGCCTTATGTAAAATTTTCTTGTTTGATCCTAAGGATTTAACAATTTTTGGTATTTTTTACTAATCTAAATAGCTTTATTTTCCAAAAGTATTTGCTCATGTTAGTAGTACCTCATTTAATTGCTTAAGATTTTATGCAATTTTGCTACTTTATTTCTGTGAACCCATCGAATCTTGCTCTATTTCTAGTTTTTTTTTTGTGTGGAATTTTCTCTCTAGGAAAAATTGGTAATAGATTTTGTTGAATTGCACTTCAACATTAGATGAAAAGCTAGATTGCATAAGTAGCATATAATTTGGGCTACACAGACTAAGTAACTTTGATACAGTAGGAGATTTTATTCAATTATAGGATAGAGTAAAGATAGTTAAATATTTTCATAAAAGTTAATTTGCTATTTAACTTTCAATATGAAATGTTATGAAGTTTATACTGAAAGATACCTAAAAACACATAGTTTTCTTTACCTAAACCCAAGTTTCTTTAGAGGTATCTAGGCCTTGATGTTCCCATTAACTAGTAAATACCTAAACCCAAGTTTGAAAGAACTTCTCACCTTTTTGATTCTCCTTGTAGGGAAGAGGATAACGTTGGTGGTCCAAAGTAGCCACTGATAGTTATTTTTTATGCTACAAAGAGGGCAAGAAATAGCTACTACTCTATTCATGAGAAAACAACCTAATAACTCTAAGGAATTTGGAAATCCAAACAAGTATTCTGTTTATAAGGTTGACAATTTATTAGAGGAAAAGGACAAAAAATTTTCTTGGTTGAGGCAAGTAATGGAGTAAAACTAAGACTAAAAGATCACCTCTTATGTCTGGTTTTCAAGTTTTTAGAATAAGGTGAAGAAATCCTAGGTGTTCAACAATAATAAGGAATTTCAACATAGCAAATCTACCACAAGTAAACCCTTGGTAAAGAGCCATACGATTACTTTTCCCAAATTATAGTGATATTCTTGAGATAGTTCATTATTTGTTAGAAGAATATGTCAATTTATTTGAATTAGCCTTAGCTCAAATAAATATTTAACATAAAGATCAAGCTTATAAGCTATTTGTAGCAAATATGAAAGATATGGCTTAACTTTGGTATTCTAATTTGTCAAACAATAGCATCACCAAATGGATGATAAGCAAGATTTATTTTTAGCTTAGTTTGGCAACCAAATACACCAACATCAATGATATTATGGGTCAGTCTATATCAAGAAAGGGACTAAGAAGTCATCTAGAGAATTTAACGTTAAATTCCAACCAATTTTTGAATTATTTTAGAGATAGTATAGATCGTCAAATGAGACACTTAGTGAAACTTATCTAAATGTTGTTAATCCTAACATTTCAATCTAGCTAACAAGAACTTCAAATACGCTAACTCTAAATGATTTCTTTAATGAAGCTATCCAATTAGAAAAATAGCTAAACTTAGCTAATGGAGAAATCGCTAGAGTACCAAAAAACTAAACAACAAGCATTGGTCTTTGTACAAAATTTAGCTTAGTTTAAAGCATTATCTCCTATGACCGATAGGGATCAAGATTAAGAAAATAAAAATTCTAAAGAAGAATCTAAGAATGAAAAGGTAATGAAATAATTGTCCAACAAAGTAATCAAATTAGAAAAAGCATTGGTTAAAGTTATGATAAAAGAAGAAAAGAAACATAGGAAACACCAACATTAAGAGACCAAATCAGTACATTCTAAAGATGAAAGTCACATAGCCATTTCTAATTTTCTCAACATTAAATCTGATAATGAGCTATTTGGTATTCATTACACTAGCAAATCATCTAATAATAAAACAAGTGACACTTTGTCCTTAACAAGTTCGGAAGAAGATTCATCTTTGGATGAGGAATGCAACAACAATGATGGATCCAAATATAACATATGGTGAAAAGAAAATCTCACTACATCTAGGTCTCCTAATGTCATTACTGATCCTTCTAACAAGAGAAAGACTTTTGAACCTGACAAAAAAGAAAAGAAAAAAAGAAAAGAATACACAGATAGACTAAAATCCTTAAAACTAGTTTACCACTAAGTGGTTTTAGAAATCAAGCTTTTATGGTGATGGAGGACATGATTTAATAGAAAAAATTAAGCATGTCAAGGAAAATGTTAATATATATTAGATATCACAAATGGAAAGTCAGCAAAAGAAATTTTTAGTACTGGTCAAGGCTAGGAAGAAGATTGGGGAATTTGAATTAAGCCATGTTTATAATGGGGATAAAACAATAAAATCTAAATATCCCTATACTCTAGATAAAGAAGCTCCTCCATTTCTTCCTATTATGAAGTTTAATGGTAAATATATACATATTTTTTAGGTGATTTAGGAGCTACATCAACCATTATGTCATTATCCATTTGTAAGCAGTTATGATTATTGCCAAAATAGTCCAACAAGAAGATTGTCTAAGTAGATAAGAGCAAAGCGAAAGACATAAGATAATTACCAAGTGTTTTACTTCAAATTTCTTTAGAGCCTTACATTAAGAGTAGGATAAACATCCAAGTAGCTGATATCCCATATTCATATAGTCTTCTATTAAGTGAAGCTATAGCAAAAAATTTTCTAGATATATATCCATAGATTATTCACAGATGTGGCTACCATGGAAAGGAGAGCCTAATCAAATATACATATATAGCATGTTCTTAATGGTTAAAAACATTACTTTAGATGAAAATATTAAAGTCATCGAAATGAAAGATATTGAAATAAGAGCATGTTCACTCATACAAGTTCAAGCCCTAGAGAAAAGAGAAATTCAAAGCAAGGTAAAACGGAAATTATATTTTTATGGGTCTTATAACTCAAAAGGGGTCAAAGTTAGAACAATATTTAAAAAAATCTAAGAAAAATTTCAAAGTTGTTCAATTATCTTTTCCTTGTACTAATAATAAAGCTAAATACGAAGCCTTATATATTGGAATTAAATAAGCTTTAGAGAAAGGAATAAAAATAATTTTAATTAAAGGAGATTTTAGGCTTATTTGTGAACAAGTTAAAGATGAATGTGTAGTGAAACGTTCATTCTTCAGCCTACACAAACAACTCATCTATAACTTGTTTGACCAATTTAAGTGGTATGAGATAAAGCATATATGTAGGAAGAACAACTAGTTAGTAGATGAGCTAGCTACAATGGCATCAACACTAAATTCTAAAAGGATTAAAAAATATAGAAGGGTTATAATAAAAATCAAGCATCTATCTTTAGTTCTAAATAAAGTGGAGCACTTCCAAGTATTTTAGAATTATGTTCAATTACTTAGATTCTTAAATAATAAAGAAGAATTTGAAAATAAGATTATGTTCAAAATAGTAGTTGCATCAAAGCTTAGGTCAAATGTCATTCCTAAGAAGATAGTTGATCATGAATGTAGTTTAGCAAAAGGCTATTTAAATGGATGAATGTCCAAAATATAGATGATTAAGCTTATGAAGTAATAAATTTAGGATCCACAAAGTATCAAAAAATGTTAAATATTACAAAAGAAAATAATCCAGTTTTCAAATAGAAGATTCTATCTCTATTAAAGGATAATCTAGATAATTTTGCATGGTTCTATGATGACTTTAAAAAATTTAAGCCCAATGTGATAACTCATAAAATTCCATTGGTTAAAGATTGTAAAGAGATTAGGCAAAAACAAAGGAAGTTTAATTTATCATTTGAGCCAACCATGGAAGTTGAAATCAAAAAGCTACTACAAGCTAGAATTAAATATCATGTCAGATATTCAATCTAGCTAGCTACTCTAGTTCATGTAAGGAATAACAATGGTGATATTAGGCTATGCGTTGATATTAGAAATTTGAATCAAGCTTCAAAAAAAGACATATCCTTTACCTAGGATAGTTGAAATGTTAATCAAAGTATTAGGATGTTGAATTTACTCTTTTCTAGATGATTTTTCAGGATATAATCAAGTTATGGATGATAAAAATGACTGATATAAGTGACATTCATTACAAAGTGAGAAAATTTTGCTTACAAGGGTGATGGGATGCGATATCGCATGGGCCACGATATCACATCTTCCCCTATGATATCGCGTACGTGATATCGCAGTGTGTCGCCAAATCTATAAATAAGATGCGACTCTCCCTTATTTCAACATCTAGGCCTAGACCATAGCGAAACTCTGGCTGTTTTACCTCTCCAAAGATAGGATAATTTCCATGTGCCTACAATAGGATCTCCAAAGTGAACGGATCTTTATTCGAGCAAATATTGTACCTGAACACAAGTTTGTGTATGGAAATAAAGATGAACTTCTTGGATAAACCTTGCAGTGCATGGACTAAGCTAGATAGGACTTTATTTATTGTCATTTATTGTTCAATGTTTAAATGCTTTATTAGTTCATTAAATCTCTCTCAATCCTTCTCCCATAGTTAAGTGCATTCAGTACGACCACTTCGAGCACATGCATTACGCTTGGTAATCCCAGTAATGAATAGCATTTGGTAACCAAGGTTGCATTGGTTTAGGGTGTGAACGGTAAGTGGAAACGGATGCTGATGCTAGGTTAATTAAGACTTAGTTAGTTAGTTAAAGTTAGTTAATTAGTCTCTTCACCCTTCACCTCACTAGCATAGGCGATAAAACATAAAAACTATAAAAATCACATACCTCAGACTTACTTAACCATACAACTGTGACAAATATAAGTAATTCTGGGAAGATAACAAACGATTAACCTTAAGTGTTCCATAAGGCATGTAGGCACTTAGTCTGTGGAGTTCGACTGGATCACGCGTGTAACGCTCGTATTCATATGGTTGAGTGTAGGGGTACCTCGCCACTCATCATTGGTGTCGTTGTCGGGGACTAAGTTGTTTGTGGGCTAAGTAGAACATAGGAAATTATCCACATCATTGGAAGATTAAAAGAACCCTTAGGGTTAATTAAAAGAAAATTTATATAATGGTTAATTAGCACATCGAATAAGACACAATGTCTTCTTCTTCGAACAAGAGCACTTCGCTACCTAGGCATCACACTAGAGATAGTCAACAGCACCAAACACATAACCAAAAATTGCCAGTTCCTCAACAATATCGGGTGGTATATACTCATCATGATGAGTATATACCTGATTTTAACTTTATCCTCCATCAGGATGAACAACTACATTGGAGAGACTTGCAAGGTAACATAGTGTTACCTCCAGATTAGGTAGTCCCTAACATGCTTCTTCGTGCTCTTGCATAGATAGGAATGACAGAATTATACACTGAATACATTGTAGAAGATTATGAAATAAGGGATTACCATCCCACAACAGTGCAATGTCTAAGGGACTCGTGGCAGGAGAGCCACCATACAACATTGAAGGGCAAAGGCCCCCGCAATGCTTCGCCCATCATAAGAGAAGTTAAGGGTGGTGAACCTATCTTAATAGGATCTCCACAAGATGATGTTCCCCCTCCTAACGATAGTGAGGAGGTGGGGTATCAGAACCTACACTCCATGATACACAACCCTGGTTCTGATTCCCATGAACACCAAGTGTTCACTAAGGGAACATAAGCACAAGATAAGGGTAAGCATTCTAATCATCATCACGATCGGGGCCGTAGCCACTGAAGAGAAGGTAAGGAACATTGTCATGGTGATGGTTCTCCTTCTTCTTCCCCTTCATTGCATCATTCACCCTCTCCTTCCACATCAGGACGTAGTCACAAGGAGCACAACAGTGAGGATAAGGGTAAGCAAAATGAGAGACCTCGATGAGAGAGTCGAGAGTGAGGATGAGGGAACTCTAGAGAGTCAAGGCATGAAAGAAGGGAAAGTAGGGAACCACGTAGGCATCATAGACGTCATGAGAGAGATGATCATGATGAGCCCCTACTAGCAACCTGAAGTATGTTAGATATTACAGAGGTTGTGAGAATACCTACAAGGCACCAAAAAGATAGTCCAATCAAGAGACTAGACATGAATAATATCTCACGGTTTGAGGGGGGATACAATGCTGATCCGCAAAACCATTTACAAGAATTCCACTATGCCTGTGCCTTACAGAATATTGAAATTGAGTGACAAAAGTTAAAGTTGTTCCCTAGGACACTCATAAAAGAAGTAGAGAGTTTGTAACGGTCCTTAGAACTGGAGACCATTAGGAGGTGAAGTACAATGCTAGAATTGTTTAACGATAAATACCAAACATACTCAAGAGTGTCCAACTTGCGTAAGTAGATCCAAGGATGGAAGTAGGGTAATCACAAACCCTTGGATGTTGCCATGGGCTGATATTATGCATTACTACATCTTTTCCTGGGCCATGGTTATGCACAACGGGATCAACTCTGCCACCTCGTAGATGGGCTAAGACATGAAACCAGGAGAACCCTTGGAACATATGCCCAAGGGATATTATCTAAACTTAGGTCCCATGAAATTCATAGATTGTTGGAGCAAGTAGCTAAAGAAGAAGAGGAGCTATGGAAAAGAGAAAGCATGGAAGAGTATAACCGTGATCCTTCCCTCCGAATGAGGGGAGTGAGATTCTGCGATGAAGAGGATGAGTCACCACTCAAAGAGTTTGTGAAAAGAAAAGCCTTGTTGCTTCAGAAATTAACAACAAAAGTGTCAGCTAAGGTAGATGAAATATGGAGCTCCTTAGATAGTAAAATTGAAACTATCCTAAAAATCATAGAGGATTCTAAGGAGGAACGAAGTAGTGACCATGACAAGAAAAAGTGGAGAGATTCAGGCCTTGCATGTAACAAGGGTAAGGGAAAAATGACTATCGTCGATGAGGTTGTGGATTTTGACACAGACAATATCGGTGGATG
Organism: Gnetum montanum; assembly: GCA_015680685.1. Classification (NCBI taxonomy): domain Eukaryota; kingdom Viridiplantae; phylum Streptophyta; class Gnetopsida; order Gnetales; family Gnetaceae; genus Gnetum; species Gnetum montanum. Next base: position 153,300 of record MNCI01005261.1, on the reverse strand, counting down.
TGAGATCTACCAATATGACCATCCTAAGGGATGTTGCCCAATAATCTCACATCTGCAAGAGTCCGAGGTGTATGCACTCAACCCAATATTTAACAAATGGCAAGCACCCCATCAGTTACCTTATCCCCAAGGTAACCTGAGGTAGTTCCACCAACCATTAACATATTATCCAAGTGGAACTCTGCCACAACCTAGCAGGCAACATCAGCAGTGGCAATACCCATGATCATGGGGGATGCCACCACCTAGACAATAATACCCTTACTGGCAACCAGACCTGAATGGCTACTACATGCAGGAGCTGGTTTCTCCAAGTGACTCTATGGGTCATGCAACCCCACAACTTTACTACCAAGTTCGTGAGTATTTTAGGACTCCTTATCCTCCAAGAGACATACCATATGAATACCATCCTCTGAATCCATCCACCACTCTTACGCTGGTAGTTCCACTACCACCTGCTCCAACAATGCAAGGGGAACTCCCCACTCAACCGCAGCAACGTAATGCTACGAGAGCTATAAAACTTCAACCCACTACTGGTTTTGACAGCCGCACAAAAAGAAGATCTTTCTTTAAAACCAAAAGCCCAAACAAGCTCTCACAACCACAAGCAGTTGAGTCTGTACAGGCTCCTCCAACAAATAAGGCTTCAGAGCTCCCTTCAAACCAACAACAGAGCTCAATGCATATGGTTATGTTAACACATACCATTGCTGATTGGATCAAGGTAGGTCACCTTCCCAGGAAACTATCTGACCTTGGAAGTCCCTTAATTTATCTCTAAGTTGCTGGGAATGAACCTCATAAGGCTCTTCATGACTCAAGTTCCAGAGTCAACTTAATCTCACGAGAAATGTATAAAGCCTGGAACCTGCCTCCACTCAAGAAGAGAATTATTCAATTAGAGCTGGCTAACTAGTCCATCACCATTCCCTTGGGATTAGTGGAGGACATCGTTACCATTGTGTGTGGTTGGTCATACCCAACTGATTTCCTAGTGATAAAAGTCAACAACAATAAAGGGGACTTCCCAATAATAATGGGAAGGGCATGGATGAGCACAATACACGCATGCCTAGGAATCCACGATCTTTCCTTGGAGATATCTAAGGTAAACATTTATGGAAATATCGAGAAGAAGAAAGTTCCATGCATCACATATAGTGACTCAGAGGGTGATGACATGGAGGAATGCTTAGCATTTCCTACATGCAACTGGTGTGCCCAAGAAACATAGATACAACGGTGCCTGTATGTAGCAACCACACAACAAGAGAACACCCAATGGTTGACAGCTAATCAGGAAAGCAGCCCACCAACATGCATAGAACAAACTGGGGGAACAACTCATGCGTACAACGAAGGCATAGATACATTGGAATATGAGTGTCGCTGACTTCCACCCCTGAACCTAAAAACATCAATCAAGAGAAGTTGGATACTTCTAAGAAATTCAAATAGGTGCTCATTATTTTGGATCTCTCCCTTTCCATTCATTCATGGGGGAGATGGCCACCTATGCTAATCATTTGGGGCCCTCAGTTCTTTTAAGTTTTTGTTTTACACATTTTTTGTTTTACAAATTTCTTTAACTTTTCTTGTTTTTGTTTTACAACATCGTTCATACTTTTCCATTTCTTGTGTGTGTTATCCATCTTGTAAGTTTGTCACCCAATAAGTGTTCTTCATGATGGTATGAACTATTTTTATATTGATTGCTAATGTTTGGTTTTTACCTTTAAGTTATGATGTTGATAATAAGGTATGGTTCTTTTGATATAGCAGGCAATGAGTCCACTTCATCCATACATCCACAAACTGCTATGGTCTCTCTAAGCTTGGAAATGTATAGTCCCTTTCTAAATAAGAACTATCAATGAATTGTTGACTAGGCATTTCTCAAACTAAGGAACGACTCAAGGATTGAAAAGGGTGTGACTTCAAGGGAACTTGATGCATTTGTGTTGGCCATTCTCTTGGGTGCTTTTATGTTTTCTTCTTGAGTTTTCTTATTGTTTCGACATTACTTAATTATTGGGAAGTTGAGCAAATAAAAATAACAAATTCTTTGCATGGTATGGTTCTCACGCATAAACACATAAAAAAATAGTGAGAATTCAAAGCACACCCCTTAGACGAAATAATCATTTGGGCTACAAGCACTGGTTATGGAACTAAAATAAAATTTTTCCCTCTAACTAAGGCCCTTCTTGCTTTCCATTCTCTTCTCCATTTTGTCGGAATGGTGGTGGCTCTTTGGGAAGGCATTCTTGTTACTTCAAGAGGATGGGTCGGCTGAATGTATTAATGGGAAGTTACTGGATGTGGTTTATTGAGGTCAAACTTGGAATGAGATCTGCTAAGTCACATTAACCATGAAATACACAAGGGGCTATACACCACCTTGTTCTTGGGATTCCATTTCATTCTATTCTCTCCATCGTTCACCTCATTGCCGATTGTATCATTAGTGTATATTTTGGTTGACACATTGTTTTCTTTTTGGTAAATTCTTTTGGTTAAAACTTTAACTCTTGTTCCAATAGACATTCCTCGAGCCTACGGACTCTTTGAATGTGGGTTTGTCAGGGCATTAGGGGCATGAGCCTACTTTGGGGAGGACCCACTGACATTCCTATTTGGTGCATCAATTAAATTCTTTCCCTTAACATTTTTACAATCAACTTTATTTTGTTCAATTCCATCTTGACATCCATTTCATCGATGTTATAGTTGTCTTTTTCTCCATCTTTATTGTTCTTTATTCTTTCTCCATTCTATCGCTATCGGAGGTTCACTCTTAGTCATGGGGGTTCGGACCTAAATTTTTTCAATTTTCTCCTAACCCCTACACCTTCGGTAGCCACTATGATATCTCCAGACCCGCATCAACCATACCACAACTCAGCTAATGGACCTTTCACCAAAGCAAGGTATCAATTGCATTATGATTCATTTACCCTTGGTAAAAAAAGACTGTGTTGTGTGTGTAGATGGCAATCATACAACAATGGATTGGATTTGGAGGGAACACTTGGAATGGAGTAGTGTTGAAAGAAGCTATGCAAGGAGCAATATCAATGGCGTGCTTATGGATAGACAACGAAAGGCGCAATCTTGGCATTGGCAGCAGCAGACTTCTTCTCTCTTCTCTCTTCTCTCTTAGCTGCCAAATAAAGCCTAATGTTGAATGTATAAGGTGTTCACTCTTGTTGTCATGAACACCAGTTTTTTCTTATTCTATAATGATGATCTGTTCACATGTCATCCCATTTACCATTAGTTCTATTTGAGTCAATAATCCCATACCATCCCAATATTTTGTAAGGAACTTGAGGATGAGTTTTTATTTAGTCATGGGGGTATGATGGGACGCGATATCGCATGGGCCGCAATATCGCGTTTTCCCCTGGGATATCGTGTACGCGATATTGCAGTGCGCCTCCAAATCTAGAAATAAGAGGCGACTCTCCCTTGTTTCAGCATCTAGGCCTAGACCGTAGCGAAACTCTGGCAGTTTTACCTTTCCAAAGATAGGATAATTTCCATGTGCCCACAGTAGGAGCTCCAAAGTGAACGGATCTTTATTCGAGCAAATATTGTACCTGAACATAAGTTTGTGTACGAAAATAAAGACAAACTTCTTGGATAAACCTTGAAGTGCATGGACTAAGCTAGATAGGACTTTATTTATTGTCATTTATTGTTCAATGTTTAAATGCTTTATTAGTTCATTAAATCTCTCTCAACCCTTCTCCCATAGTTAAGTGCATTCAGTACGACTACTTCGAGCACGTGCGTTATGCTTGGTGATCCCAGTAACGAATAGCGTTTGGTAACCAAGGTTGCATTGAACAGTAAGTGGGAATGAATGCTAATGCTAGGTTAATTAAGACTTAGTTAGTTAGTTAAAGTTAGTTAATTAGTCTCTTCACCCTTCACCTCACTAACATAGGAGATAAAACATAAAAACTATAAAAATCACATACCTCAGACTTACTTAACCATACAACTGTGACAAATACAAGTAAGTCTAGGAAGACAATGAATGATTAACCTTAAGTGTTCCATAAGGCATGTAGGCACTTAGTCTATGGAGTTCAACTGGATCGCGCGTGTAATGCTCGTATTCATATGGTTGAGTGTAGGGGTACCTCGCCACTCATCAAAGGGGATGTCTTTTGGATTTTTAAATGATGGAGCCACTTTCCAACAAGCTATGGGTATAGCTTTTAAAGGTTTAATTGGAAAGCTTGTAGTAATTTATCTAGATGATATTACTATTTACTCAAAAAGGAAGGAAGATCACATAAGTCACCTTCAGCAAATTTTTAGTAGATGTTGAAAGTACAATATTTCTTTGAATCATAAGAATAGTATTTTTGGAGTAAAATCTAGAAGCTTCTTGGAACACATAGTCTTTCATAGGGATATTCCTATAGATAATGCAAGGATCTAAGCTATTTAAAACATTCAACTTTTCACTAATAAAGAGTATCTTAGATCCTTCTTTGGAAAAATAAATTTTGTCAAGAATTTTATACTAGGATTTATTGATATCAACAAGCCTATAATGTACATGCTCAAGAAGGATGTTCAAGTAAGGAAGATATAAGAATTAAAGAAAGCATTAGCAAAATTAAAAAGGCTATTCAAGAAGATCTATATTTAGCTAGACCTAAATTAAAAGAATACTTTTGATTGTATGTTTTTACTTCTAATGATCTAGTTACTACAATTTTAACTCAAAAATAGGATGGTTAGAATGAACCAATTGAATTCTTTGGTTATTAGCTTAAAGGTTTTGAAGGGAACTACTCAAACTTAGAAAAATAGGAATACATCATTATCAAAGTGATATTACATTTGAAATATTATTTAGAGAGTTTTTTGGTTCATGTTATGCTAATAGATCCTGTTATTAGACAATTTTTATTTCAAAATCAAGTTGGGCTGAGAAAAGGAAAATGAATTTTTAAGCTTCAAAGATTCAAATTTTTCCTAGAACTATGCAAAATAGTTAAAGAAATGGGATTAGTCAAACTAATGGCTAAAGAAGCTAAAGTTTTTGCCATATATTCCCATGACGGAAATTGGTATGATGAAATTTTAGAGTACTTCGCTTCAAGAAAAGTCTCAGATTGTTTGAATGTGAGCCAAAGAAGAGCTTTTGTTAAAAAGATGAATAAGTTCATGAAGAAATATGGAATTTTATAGAGAAGATATTTTAGAGGGGTTCTATTAGAATGTGTCAGAAATAATTAGATTAAGCCCATATTGGACCTTTTTCATGATCATGCAAATATTTTTTATGATTCCCCTAAATCTACTATGCAGCACATATTGTGCTATGAATTTTATTAGCCAAGCACATATTAAGATATGAGCTCGAAGATCTAACACTATAACAAATGTCAAATTCATGGGTCAAAAATCAAGAAAGCTAGTAGTGGGGTTTAGATTTTATTAGCATGATGACTCCTTCAAAAGCTAGGCATAAATTTATACTTACAATTATCGATTATTTTACCAAGTGCTCTAAAGTAAAGGCCCTGAAAAAGAGTTCAGTGTCAAATGTGATTAAGTTTCTCAAGGATCAAATCTTAAGTCTTTTTGGAATTCCAAAAGTATTAGTGTCAAATAATAGTTCTCTATCTTAGTTGAAAGACTTTATAAGATGGGCTTCTACAAAATCTATGTTACTCATTTCCTCATCAAATTACTACCCTCAAGGGAGTAGGTCAGCTGAGTTCACCAATAAGAAGCTTATCTTCTACATTAAAAAATTAATGAAAGGAAATCTTGGAAACTAGCATAACTACTTACCATCTACTTTATGGATAGATCGTATTAGAATCAACAAATCTATTGGAACATTGTTTTATAATTTAGTCTATGGTATAGTAGCTAGGATCACAACTAAAATCATAATCTTAGCTTTAGAGTTTGTGTAGAAGTATAGTGAAAGGACAAACAAAGATAGGAGTTTTATCACTTTGCATATCAAAAGAGATGCTGAGATTAATAAAGCTAGAGACAACTTATTAAGGAATGCTTCATAGATTAAAAGATGTTTCAATAAGAAAGATTTAAAAATGGGATTAAGAGTGGAAAACCTAGTGTTACTTTGAAACATAAGGAAATAGAACAACCATAATAAATTTTCTGCCAAATGAATAGGCCCATTCATTATTAAGCAACATGTATTAGATGATGCTTATAAGCTCTCTATGATGGATGGAACTAAACTAAAGTTCCCATTTAATACTGTCCACCTCAAGCACTAATTTGGACAACTATCCAATACGTGATAGAGTTGAGAAAAAAGCAAAAATATAAATATGTAAATATTATTTTCTTTATTGCTAATAAATAGATTTATTGGAATATTAATACGCACCTAAGTTAGTTGTTACAGTGGCAGGAGATTTTTAATAACATGATCTATATAATGAGGTATGGTTGATTCTTTACCAATGAAGAAAGTCTTAAGTTAAGAGCTAGTAAAGGAGATCTCAAGCTAAGAGCAATTCTAGGAAGATGGTGAATACAAGGCCTTTGTCCCTTACATATCTAGGTACTACCCTAAACATGTCATGAGGGTGAACCATAGAGCTACAAACTATGCGACTTCATACAATAGCGACTACATGATGTGGTTGGGAGATGAAATTTTCTTCTTGACCAATGGTTGCTCCATTCATGGACAAGTTTGATGCAAGTGCTATTAGTGTTCAAGAATCACAAGACCTGCTGGTAATGAGGAAAATCCAAATAATTTGGATTCATAGAAAAAAGTCTTCATCTCTTGAGCCACATACCTTTCGAGTAAAGAAAAGAGCCAAGGACCCTACTCATCTTTAAAGAAGAAAGAAATCTTCTCTAGGCACATTAAAAAAGAGTCAACTGGGGAATGTAGTAGAATGGCCATGGTAAGGGAGGAGGCATAAAATTAAGAAAATGAGAAGGCTCAGAATCAAGATGAGGGGAAGATAGCTCAAGTTTTTGTGAATCATTAAACTTAGAAAAGGGGGGGGGGGGCATGACGGGGGGGGGGGGGAATAAGTTCCCCAAATAGAACCTTTATAAAACAAAGCATACACATGAATTTACATGGTTTCCCAACTTGGATGCTTCAAACTTAGTGGATAGATCACAAGCACACCTCTGAACTTTATTACTCTCAAAATGTGGTTGAAGGGTCCACACCCTTTATAGTCGTCAAGCCCTACTTTGAAATGTTGTAGTGCAGCACTAATCACTCAACCCCACAAGGTCCCATCAGGCTTGGAAATGTGGTTTCAAGGCTTTCACAACCTTTACAATCTTGAGCTCCATACTCAAATGTTGTACCAGAGCACCAACAACTCAATCTTGTAGCATCCTAACAAGCTCAAGGAACTCAACCCCGTAGGGCAACAAGAACAGGAATTAAAAGGAAAGATTGCAAATCAATTTGCTAATCCTTGTATAATTAGGTACAACACAATTTACAATCCCAAAAAGATAAGACAATGAAGAGAAATAGAGAATTCAATGATTACAAACTAGCTTAGTTATATATTTATAATATATATCTATAAATTGGCTAAGAGAATCTTATTAGTTTACAAGTAAAAAATTCTTTGAGTAAAAAATTTCACAACTTCTCGACGAAGAACAAGATTTAAAAATCCAAATTTTCATGCCTTCTGGATGAAGAACAAGAGTTCTGTACCTTATTTTTCCTAAGGATGGGTTTTCTTAAAAAAAATTTCCATCAATTAGTGTATGCTCTCACCCTTGGCAGAATTTTTTGTTTCTAAAAAAACACTGTAATGAATTAATCATGAGCAGGAGTCCGAGACATAACCATCAAGTATGTGGGAATTTTAGTAGTAGTAGGAGCAACACCAGAAAAACCAACTAAACTAAGCAATCCATGAAACGCTAGCTAAACCAAGCAATCCAGAATTCCAAGTGAAACCCAGTGATGGTTTTTTTTTTAATCAGTGGCTACGGGCAGCCTTCCCTCACCGGTGACTGTGGCAATGGACGACAAGTTTTGGGTGTGCCTCAACTCTCTATCTATGAGGCGCATGCATCAGCAGTGACGGAGGTGAAAATAGAAGAGGCTCGATGTTAGCTTAACAGCAACTCAGGAAGAAACCAGTAAGTCACCAATGAAGCTTAATGCTTCCTTCATTCGTTAAAAATAGGTACGCATGCTGCGTACTTGATAGATTTGGTGCACGCTGATGTGGTAGACGGTGCTGTAGCTATAGTCAGTGGAGACAACCTCGGTCATTTTTCTGGTCCAAGTGCGCATTTGCGTTGGCCGGTGGTGGTCCGGCAGTTTCTCAAGTAGTAGCGGTGATTCGTGAGAGGCCGAGGATGACTGGTTTTTGTACCACAACCAATGTCTGAAAGATGCAGATCTTCCCATGCCCATGCTTGAACTTGGCAGTTTTACTGTGTGACTATTGCTTGTTCAGGCCTTTTTTCTTCTTCAAACTTTTGTATGTTGTCGTGGTGGGTTTTAATATTGTGCGAATTATGTATTGTGCCATTGCAGGAGCCTTCGAAGGTAGCACATGGACAAGGATGTGTTTTGGATGCTCTGCGGAGGCGATGGGGGTTGTGGCTAGATGGAAGCTCCACCTTTGGTCGCTGATGCAGTTGTGGACACAGCCACAGTCAAGGTAGTGGCTTTGGCAGATCTAGCAGATCTGAAAAATCTACTAGTTGTGGTCATAACAGAGGCCACGGTTCTAACAGATCTGTGGCCCGATCCATGCTCCAATCCTGTTCTGCATCCTGATCCATGCATCATTTTCATCTTCGACCATAATGCTAGATCTGCTTCTACGTAGAAGTGGAGCCCTCTTCCTGCTACTGCTCCATGCACTATTTTCATGTTCTATCACCTGGCATGATCTGTCTTGACGTAACCTTTCAAAACATAACCTTTCATAACACGTCAGCATTATGCACAAAGTTGGCATTACCAAAATGGCCTATCGGGAAAGTCAATGTTAGTTAGCGTTATGGACAAAATTAGTGTTACCGAATTATGACTGGTAATGGCCTCTCAGCCAAATGATTTTACAATGAATATAATAAGGCATGCACCTTTCCCAATGCATATCAAGTCTTCTTATAGGTACCATGTTGCTAAATCCTTCTCAAAACTCATGCAATGACTAGCTAATAATCACTAACAGTTATGGGAGATATCTTTCTCATGCTTGAGATGTCTCTCTAAATTTTCCTTCAAATATGGGAAGATGTATTTGTTTCCTGAAAGATGTCTTTATGAAGTTTCTACTGTGGAAGATGTCTTTGTTCAATGAAAGATGTCTTTTTTATTTGGTTTGCATTTTGTAAAGAAATCTTTGTCTCATGAAAGACATCTTTGGCTTGGGAAAGACATGTTGATATTTTTGAAGATTTCTTTATGAATTTTCTTTGTGTTCACCCCAAATCTACCAACACATCTGCTGCTTCCCAAAGATGTCTTTCTTCATCTTCCTTTGCACGATGAATCCTTTGTTTCTTATCCATAGCCTTGATCTTCTATATGTTTTAATGATGTCCACTTTACTTGTACAATATCAGGTCCTTGCCCATGTTCTTTGATTGTTCATTTGAAGACATGTGGATGACCTCCCCCTTTGAGCTCTAGGATAGTTTGCTCCTTGTCCTATTTAGCTTATCTTGGTTTAACGTGTATGTACTTCTACCAATACAATAATCATATAATCATACAAAGAACTTTTGTCTCCATTTTACTTAACATTTTAAGCACACCAAAACATACCAAAAGGTCCACAATCTCATCCTTTTTGGTGATGTTTAAAACTTTAGAAAAATGGGTTAGTGATCATACCAATATAACCATATTACTTATTGATCATACAAATATAACCCTACTTCTCTTTTCCTTTTTGAATAGCAACAAAAAGGATAAGGTGCACAAACTTGGGTAGAAAAGATAATATCCACATTATATGAAAAGCCAGGTATCACTCATAAAATTGAAAAGATATATGGAGTATGTATTTATTGGGTCCATGAATAGGTGCCCCAAATTTTGCAAGAGTAGAACAAACCTTCCAAGTAAAATTCAATCTTGAAGTTGACTCAAAGGCTTAAGCAACTTGTCTCTAAATCAATAAGTCATTAGTAGTGCAATGTGCTTACAGCATTAGCAAATGACCATATCTTCATGATGAGGTAAATATAGCCATACAACTTCAAAATGAAAAACCATTTATGTCAAATGAATACATTTCCATAGAGTAATCATGATATTGCTCAAAATGTAGTGAGGAATTTAATGCATCCTTCACTTAAGGCATGATTATGAGAACTGCTCTTTTGAGGTCAAAAAAAGGAGCTACAATTAATTTAATAAGAACCATCAACATTTAGTTTTAAAGGTCAAAGCTATAACTAATACATGCATACTTTTTATTGTACAAGGCAATGCAACATCCAATAACATGTTGATAAATATAGATTCATACATTTCCTAAAATTCTCTCCTAATGTAAATATGATCAAGTAAAAATAGTCAGTAAATATAAAATATCATAGATAGAGCATGTAGAAGTAGGAATTTCATCAAGTATCACACAAATAGGAAATTAAGAATATTACAAGTGTTGCCACACATATATCAAGAACTGGTCCAAGAATTTCAACTAATATTTAAGCTTGTAGTGAAGTGTGAATGTTGAGGAGCAAGTAATCTATCTTCAAAATTAGTATAGATCTTCATCTTGGCAAATGAGCATATAGTAATAGACAAATTGAAACCAGCCATAACAAATTCCCAAGATCTACATCTCAAAGAAAATTATTCAATGGATAACTCAATCAAAAGCATAGATACCCAAAAATGATCATGACCTTGCTCATAATATCAACTATTTGTGGTATAAAAATAGATACTTCATGGTTAAGCTTAAGATTGAACATTTAATAGGTGGGTTGTCAGTTCAAAATCCATGAGGACTGATGATTCGTCATTTGGGACGAACATGATATTGTGCCCGCGATATCGTAGCCCAACCCACGATATCGCATACATGATATCACGGCCTATCTCCTCATCTATAAATAAGAGGTAGACAGATGAGTTTTAGGAGTTAGTTCTTAGTTCCTTACCAAAACTCTTGTAGTTTTTCCTTCTTAGAGTTAGAATTATTTCCCAGTGTATGCCTGTAGTGTGGTGATTGTAATTGTACAGCATCCTTTATTCGAGTGTGATGTACTTGGACACGAACATGACTGGCAATAAAGATCGAGATTACTTCATCATTGCAGCATTCACTTAGTTTAATCATTTAATTAATTGTTATTTACTACTTTCTTAGTTAATATATCTCACCCTTAAACTCACATTAAACCAAGGAATGAGTACGACTTGATTACAAGCATTTAAGTGTGACTACTTGGTAACCCAGTAGCGTACATAGGATCTACGCTTGGTAATCCTAGTGGTAGTTGTGCACGAAGTCCAAGATGTGTACAGATAATTGAAGAATGGATGCTCATCACACTTAGGCTAGTTTAGATTCTCTCACCCTCTCTCTCTCTTAGATTAGTGAATATTACTTTCCATTGCCTTCAGGAGTAACATTAGATTAGAAACCACATCATACACCTCACTCTAGACTAAACCATATGTGACAAAGCTAATACTAGTCCAGGTGGGAAGATAGTGAACTACAACCTAAGGTTAACTGTCTAGATGCCACAACTAGTCTATCTGCAGAGTTCGATCGGATCGCGCGTGTAATGCTTGATTTCTTATGGTTGAGTGTAGGGGTACCTCACCACTCATCATTGGCACCATTGCCGGGGATGGTGCTAGTTATCTAGATTAGTTATATCATACAAGGTCACTGTAAAGGACTTAACGATATATCTTTTAGAAAGAAATAATTATTAAAAGTCATACATAACTTTACAACCATGGCTCTCCTATAAGATCACGATAATGCCACACCTAGTGAGGAAGTTCATTGGAGAACCAACGAACTATATGATGATGAAGATTGGAGTACACAACCTAAAGTGGGGGTTTCTTATAAATATGAATGAAAGCAACATCATCCCAACACACGAAAGCATAACTTACCCGATGACGATGAACCCCTACTGGCCACTATAAGCTTAACGCAAATACAAGAGGCTGTTAGAATCTCACATAGGCATCGTAAAGAGAGCCATCTACCCAGGCTCGATTTAAACAACTTTCCTAATTTTTTAGGAGGCTATGACTTAGATCCATATCAACATTTACAAGCCTTCTATGATGCCTACACATGGAATAACATTGATAACGGGTGGAAAAAACTTAAGCTCTTTCCTATGACACTCATTGGCCAAGCAAAAGTATGGTATAGATCGTTAAAAAAAAATTCAATACGACATTGGTCAATAATGGTAGAAGTCTTTAACAAAAAATATCAAACCTACGCAAGAGTGTCAGCCTTGAGGAAACAAATCCAAGAGTGGAAATAAGCAAAACATAAACCCTTGGACATGGCCTTAGAAAGATGCTACGCACTATTAAACAACTATCCAAGCCATGGGTTTTCCGAGGAAATGCTAATGTACCATATTATTGATGGGCTTCATGATGCAACAAGAGAGACCTTAGGAATGTATGCCCAAGGTCAACTATACAAACTATGAACCCATTAAATCCAAGAGCTTATTAAGTGGGTAGCAAAAGAAGAAGGAGAAATGGCTAGATGGGAGAGTGTTGAAAAACATCAACGGGACCAAAATCTCAACTTAACAAAGGTCCATGATCATAAAAAGGAGAAATCAACCTATCACAAGGAGAAAGAATCATCTTTGCCAATACAACAATCATTAGAAGAATTCGAGGCAAAGATTAATAAGATGTTGGAATTGACGTATCAAAAGTGTGGAGAATTTACCAATATTATTGGAGATAGAGTTTTGAAAACCCAAGAAACAGGAAAAAACATTAGAAAATTGGAAACAAGGGATAAGGAAAATAAGAGCTCAACTACCAATCATATGTATGAATGCAACATATGCCTGTATGATCACCCCAAGGGCCAATGCCCAATATTGTTACATTTACATGAGCATTGGGGAAACATGTTACATCCAGAGTTCGTATAGAGATACTGTGTTCGGTCACAGTGGCAACAATTCCAGTCATGGGGGAGACCACCACTAAACTGGAGGCACCCTTTATATCATCCAAACCCAAATGCTTATCTTATTCAACATCCTATTTTCCCAACTGGGCCAACGCACTTTATCTCACAATAGTATCATTCTCCTCAATACTATCAGCCCATGCCTTCAACACAACCACCACCTTGTGTATCCTACACTTCTCCTCCTAACTTTCAACATTCTCATTTTTTCCCTCCTACATTGCCACCAACTGTTCCTAAGGTGTCTGCATCACTGCAACAACCCATGAACGTTACTTGTGTTGCTACTACCAATAGTAGTGAGAGGCCTCCTCAACATCCAAAGCGTCCCTTATTTAAACATGATCATAAGAAAGGACAACATAATTTCAAGGCCACTGCATCCTTCGACTCAGCACAAGTCCAACCCTTTGGTGCACCCTTATCTTCGAACCCAACGCCTCATGTAACTTCATCAGGACCACCAACTCACACTCCAACAACAATATGGCCCAATGAACATAGGAATGGAGAGCGACAACCCAATCCTTGCATACCATCTAATGGCCCCAAATATCATAGTGGGTCAACTCATTATCCGGGAACTACATCATATAAATTGCCCTACTATGCTTACTATAATCAAGTGTGTGAACCCCGATGGGGTAAGTATGACCAGGCCCCAATATTTCCAACATGCAAGGATCCTTCTCTTCCATTTATTAATCCTTACCATCCTCAACCAATTAGTTATGGGGGATATCCCCCATTTTAATAACAAGCAGGATTCATAAATATGTTTCATTTTCTTTAATTTTTCAATTTTTTTTCTAGTTTTTCATTTTTCAATTTCTTGTTTTATCTTTTTGTCTCTTTACGTTTTTATAAGTAATCTCATCTACGAATAAAACACTCATGTGGCTCCTTGGTTGAGGTGTGTTCTATGTTATCGAGTCTTGAGTGATCAATTATGTGGATAGTGAGTCCATTACACCCACTTATCCATTCTACAAATAAGAGGGTCTGTTCGATGGTACAGTGATATTCTTGACATTCTTAAAACTTAAAATTAATTTTGTGTTCATTGTACCAAAAATGAAGAAGGACGGACCAAGAGGGAATGATTAGGGTGTGACATCAAGGGGACTTGCAGATTCTCTCTGGTGGCGTCTATGGGAGTTATCATGCAACGTGGTCGTACTAAGATCCTTGTAGATCTAATGAAAATGGGAGTAAGAGTAATCAAAAGGGCACTCAAAAAATCCAATGCTGTTCTAGGGGTTCCCACTAGAAAGACATGCACCCATGCCTGAAGGTTGGCGGCTTCTCTGGATTCAGTATTCAAAAAAAAAGAAAAAAAAGAAAAAAAAAGAGAAAAGAAGGAAGTGCCACAAAACAAAAAACACTCTTCCCTTGAATAAAACACCAAGTGATCGTATGCCTTGTTGTTATGGTACTCTCATAGTTGCTCATCATGGGATGAAATAATGTGATGTCACTGATTAGAGGAATGGACTTGGTCCTGATCTTGGAATGATGGGTTGATGACATGTTAATCATGCTTTACACGTAGGATTCACTGTGCCCTAGGTTAGTCACCTCATGTCCCAATCTCTACAATCCCTTCTATAGTTCATCTCATCTCACTGTTCATGTAATTGTAGCTCTTGTCATGTGTAACATAGAATTCATACCTCATTCTAGTGATAATTACATGTGTGTGCTTTGTGGAGTTAGTGTGGATTACATTCAACCCTTCTAGTGCCCACAAACATTTTAAGTGTGGTTACACAAGGGCATTATAAGTAAGAACCTACTTTGGGGAGGACCCACTTGTGTAATATTTTGTAATTTTCACTTATGACATAGCTTACACACACCATTTTTTACCCTCAGCATAATTTTTCATAACATTCTTTCCCTTATTACTAACCCTCCAAATTCCAATGTTCCTATGTACCATTACATAGCCTTTTTCTCTACCACCCAAGGTCCTTATTGATACAACCCACAGATAATTATTCGTTCCTTCACAACCATCTATTACCTGAGAAAACCTTCATAATAGCCCAATGTCCTAAGTTACAACATTAATTTCAAGAAAATCCCTAAAAAATTCGGTATTTTTGTGGTGGTGGCTCAATGTCACTAGGGCTGTGATATCGCATACGCGATATCACGACCGATGCGATATCGCGTACGCGATATCGCA
>MNCI01005261.1:117724-137870 GCA_015680685.1 Gnetum montanum | reverse complement strand
TGCCCCCCCCCCCCCCCCCCCCCAATTCCACACTTAGCCTCATTCCTTATCATTCACATGGGGGAGTTTTTCAAAGTTTTCTCTATGACTTGTGAGTGTGACACCTTTGCTTTTCAACTTCTATCTCGCTTGCTGGTACTCAGATTTTAATTCCGTCTGAACCTGCTTGAACCCGAAGTGTTCAGCTTAGTCATGGGGGAGGGACACCTTCCGAAAAGCACCTAACTTTTTTGGAATTTATCATCACCCAAAGGACATCATCTAGGGTAATTAGCTATAACACTTAGAATAATTGTGCCCAAAAATCATTTAATCCCTAGGTATACCGGGAAACTAAAATTGGAAACCACCTAAGTAAAACAGACTCATTATTACAATCTTTCGGGCAAGATCACATAGAGATTAAACAAATTAATTAATTAAGGTAAGCAATAAGTTATAAGTTAACTTCAAAAACAACCTTTCTAACGCTTGGCCCCATGTGATTGTAGATGGCCCCAAAATGTGGACAATAGGAAGGTCCTACTCAAGGTGGAAGCAAATGATCTCAGAGAGGTGGAAGACAAGATCCTATCAGACAACATAAAGAATAGGAGGAGCAATCATTCAGTATTCATCAAAAGGACCCTCCTACCATATAGTCTAGGCAAGTAGAAGGAGGAGCTACTGTAGCGCCTGAATAGGGACAACACCTCACGTTGCCCCAAGAGTGTGTTTAGGCCATCCATGAAAATTCCACATTCGTTGCAGTGATTGTGGAGTTAAACTTTGAATCTTTTGCAAAGTTCAGTCTTGAGTCTATTAGGGATCACCTCAAAGGATCTCCCTTATGGCTTGTCCTCTCTGAAAGTGGTGCCTAGGGGAGATGTACCAATTCTAGCACAATAGGAAGCAAGGAACCACTATCAATATTTGTGGTGTGACAATTGATTTCTCTGCACAAGCCATTTTGAAAGTGTTAAATCTTTTGAATACAAGGCCCAAAGTTGCTCAGTTATCCACCCGTTTAGACACCAATGTGTGACGGGATTGGTTAGAAAAGGCTTATGGCAAAGATAAAACATTTGGCGAGTTGATGACGGAAGAGAGGATTTACTTTAAAATGGGAACATATCACTTCTTTCCCACAAAGGACCTAAAAATAATATCAACATATGTGGCTAGAGGTTGTGCAGTGCTGATGGGAAAGGTTAATGCTAACCTACCCCATCTATATTTAACGGAGAACCTAAGGCAGTTCGAGGAATGGAAGATAGGGAAGATGGTGTTGCCTTTCCCTTGTCTTATCAAAAAAAATTTTCGACGTGCTAGTATCTGAGGGTGTACTAATGATGTCCTCTAAAATGCTCAGACTACTTCATACGTCGAATTTTTAAAGTCACTAGCTCCAAGGAAAATCACTGGCGAGACACTGGGACTGGAAGAAGAAGAAGAACAAGCGGCTGGACCAACTGCAACTCAACTTGCAGGACCTAGTCAACCTCCAAGTATAGGTCCCAACAAAAAATAGGAAGTAGGACCTAGCATAGGCTAGGATCAGCCACCACTGCTGCAAGACTACAAACCGTCGATGAGCCATCTCAGAGCCATCGCTGAGACAATTAGTTGGGGAAGTCGTGATGATGCAAATCTTTTCCGCATCATTGATGATGCCATTCAGCCCACTGTTTCATTGGATTGCACAAGGGGTGAAGTGTCTATTCACACAATAGGAGGGAAAATTAGATGGTCACAACAAATCTTAGAAAACGTAGCATCTTTCCAAGTGCAGTTAGATACTAGTGAAGGGGCCACTGTGGTGGTCATGCAACACCAGAATGCTGCGGGAGCTACAGAAGTGGTCACGAACCACATCAAAGAATCATTTAATGTACTTTTTGTGCCACCGACAAATCTCACAGGAGCATAGGATGCTCAAACCTTAGTCGGAACCTCAATGACTCCTGGGGAACATGAGGATGCACTCTATCAATTGCTCCAAATAGGGCAAATAATGATGTCCCTGTTTGACATCCTTTAGGATATTACGGCAATTCAGTCAAACCTCATTTCTACAAAGGGGAAGCTAGTCTTAACAGAAGTGAGGGCTGAGCATGCTAAAGCTAAAGTGTAGAAATTACAAGAGTAGCTCATGGCCCTATAAGCAGCACAGCAGGATCCTTTGCAATTTGTTCCCATAGACCAGCTAGGTAATTTTCGAACTAAGTAACTAATGAAGCTAATAGTGGAGAATAAAAAGGTGGTCGATAAAAAAGAGAAGAATTTTTGGGATGCCTCCACAGCATAGGTGCAAACTCATGTGCATCTTAAAGCACTCAACGCCTTACAAGAATAAAATAAACAGCTTGCTACCAACAACCTTCAGTTGACCACTGTGGAGAAGCAGAAGAATGTTCTCGAGGAACACTTTCATCAATTACGAGAACAATTCATCTGGATCAACCAAGACATAAGTCATTTAGCCAGGGAGAATCGAACCCTCTCAATGGAGGAGGTACGCGCAATTCGTCAAATGACAGCCATTGAAATAAGCACGTGACAAAATGAGGCTAAACAACATAAGAAGCTGAAGGAGCACTTCCGATATCAGGTAGCGATGTACAAACAGATCCTTAAGAAGGAGATTCATATGGCCAAGGCCTAGATCAATGCTATTAATGCTCAACACATTGATTGGTGGGCTATATTGGACACATATGCCTTTGGCCACCAAGCGAAAGTTAAGAGTAGGGACCTGCAGATTCAAGATTTGACAGAATACATGGAGTTGGCAAATCTGAGGTATGCCAACCTTGCCATGTTAATAGTAGGGTGCCTGAGGATAGAGCTTGAGTAGCAAGTAGCAACCATCCACATCAAATATGAAGCAAAATTTGCAGAGTGTAAGAAGCTATTGGAAAAACTAGAAGTTGCAAATTCTGAGCTTGAGGTGGTAAAGGCAAGCTACCAAGGCCAAAAGGGTGTTGCAGTAGATTTGGCTCAATGACTAGCAGTTTTTCAAGAGTACAAGGATAAAGCCAGAGCCTATGAGGAGGAACGATAGGTGTTTGTGGCTTGGTACGTCAAAGCCAATGAAATGTTTCCGTAACTACCCTGTCCGTGGGAAGTGCCGACTCTGTGAAACATTGGAACATTAGCATGGATGGCACAAGATCCTCAGACCAAAGAGGAGGAGCTCCAAGCCATACTTTAATGCCATCAAGCCTCAAAACCTGGAGCACAAGACAAAGGGAAAGCACCAATGGAGGAGCCACCGCCACCTGGAACTACATGAGTTCCAAAATTTTTGTAGTTGTAGCACATTTTGTCTGTTGTGTCTTTGTTTTTTTTTTTCATTCCAAATTGTAACATAATTCCATTTTCCCATCTAATAATCCCATACCTATCCACTGTGTAATCACTATAACTCAAGGATGAGTTTTCATTCAGTCATGGGGATATGATGAGTCATCATTTGGGGCGACTGCAATATCGCGCACGCGATATTGCAGCCCAACCCGTGATATCACATATGCGATATCATGGCTTGTCTCCTCATCTATAAATAAGAGGTAGAAAAATGAGCTTAAGGAGTTAGTTCTTAGTTCCTTACCCAAACTCTTGCATTTTTTCCTTCTTAGAGTTAGAATTATTTCCCAGTGTATGCCCGCAGTGTAGTGATTGTAATTGTACAGCATCCTTTATTAGAATGTGATGTACTTGGACACACACATGACTGGCAATAAAGATCGAGATTACTTCATCATTACAGCATTCATGTAGTTTAATCATTTAATTAACNAATAGGTATTTATTAGGATGGAAAACTCTTCAATTGTGTGTATTAGGACTTTAAAAGGTACTTAACGATATATAAATACTTAGTTCCTTATCAGCATCTATTTTTTGTAAATGATTGTGGTTGTTGTAATTAACTTGTACTAAAATCAAAACATGCATGAATTTTATATTCTTTTGTAAATTCTTTTAGTTGAATCTAGAATTACATGATGCTATCTATTAGATTAATTTTCTTTTATCTTTGGTCTTTAACATCAATCTTTCTNGTAGGGGTACCTCACCACTCATCAAGGACCAAGAAAGATTGATGTTAAAGACCAAAGATAAAAGAAAATTAATCTAATAGATAGCATCATGTAATTCTAGATTCAACTAAAAGAATTTACAAAAGAATATAAAATTCATGCATGTTTTGATTTTAGTACAAGTTAATTACAACAACCACAATCATTTACAAAAAATAGATGCTGATAAGGAACTAAGTATTTATATATCGTTAAGTACCTTTTAAAGTCCTAATACACACAATTGAAGAGTTTTCCATCCTAATAAATACCTATTAAAGTTCTTTTCTTACTCATTGTGCATTTTAGTTGAAGTCTCCATGGACTCCCCCTACATTAATGGCCCCCAAGATGATTGAGATGTTGGCTCCCCCTACATATGTGCTAATTATCTTGGGCATTTAAGTTCAATGTGCAAAAATCACAAGCACACTATAACTATAGATTAATATAAAGCTTAATTTGTGAAGATCTATATCTTCAACAAATAATATTGATAGAATTTTAGAGGTTTTTCTTATCTTAAAATGACAAAATCATCCCAAAGACTAAGATCATAGAATCATCATAGGAATTTCAATTTAAGTAAGACTTAATGNACCACTAACCTCTTGGAACAAGGATTGCAATAAGATTCAAGATAAGGAAATTCCTGAAAATTAGCCCAAAAATTTAGAGGAAGCAACAATTGAAGTTTCAAGCTCCAAGTCAAGCATAATTAGGTTTGATAATTTTGATCATAAGAATGAGACTATTTTATATGTAAAAATTGTGGTTTTATGCAAACTCCTAATTATCATAATCAAAATAACATTAATGATTGGTCTTGTCAAAGAGGCTTTGGTAAGGAAATTGTGTAGGTACCAATAAGTGAGAATAAAGAAAAATGGAGTACTAAAAGTAATGCAAGGAGTGATCAAGGGTTCTATCACAAGGGACATGAACAAATAGTGACATCACATACAAGATCTAATGAAAGAGAACCTAAGGATGAGGAGGTACTTCATGATAGGGGACGTCATCTCAAGCTCTGCTAATATTCTTGATTTATCAACAAGCAAGGTAAGTATCTATTTCTTTACTTGATAGCTAATAAGGATAGTGTATGAGAAGTCCTAAATTATCCATGTNTTAGTGGTTAAATCTTAGCTTTTATGTTTAAGATCTCTTCTTTCATTTTAGCATGAATAGCATTTAACTTAGAAAGCACTAGTTTCGTTAGCTTCCTAATCAAATGATGTAAGGGAAAAATTTCTTCTTTAAATTCACTATACCTCTCATCACACTTACCATGTTGTTCTACCATATGTGAAGAAGGTTCATCAATAAGTGCCATGCAGATGAGATGAGAATATTTAGAAGAATTGCATGCTTCTTCTTCACTTTACTCATTGTCATCCCAACTTGTATAAAAGTTGGTCTTTTTTAGTTCCTCATCATTGGATCTATTCTTTGGCTAAACTTTGCTATTATTTGGATCACTAGAACATTTCAAGGCCATTTGACCTCTTCCTCAAAAACCCAACACTCTATGGAAGAGACATCTAGATTAGAAGAATTTAAAAAATTTATGCCTCTTTCTCTACCTTTGAAGAAATTTGACCTTTGTTGTTATTGAGATGTCCCTTTATTTCTTCTTGTAAGGAATCATTGTAGTCTCCTTGAGAGGAGAGCAAGCTCATCTTCATTTTTCTCATCATGCTTATTGACCTCCTTCTCCTTGGAAGCAATCTTTAGAGCAATAGGTTTTTCTTGAATCACTCCTTTGCTTATGAGATTCATTTCATAGGCGATGAGAGCACTTTGAAATTTCTCAAATCTCAGAGTTAAGAAATATCTGATTTCCTCCATGGCTATGCTCTTAGGTTTGAACTCCAACTATAGAGTTCTAATCATTTTGATGATGTTGTTGCTTTCAGGCAAGTCTTTCCTTGTTCCTCTAATGGCTACAACAAGATCAATAGCTCTACAAAAAATCCTTGATTTTCTCACCTTCTCGCATTTTGAGTTTATCATATTCACTTTGCAGAACTAACAATTTTGATTGCTTAACAATAGAGGTTCCTTCATAAATAGCTTCTAAAGTTTACCAAATTTCTTTGACCATTTTACATCCTACTACCCTATTGAATTTGGATTTATTCAATGCACAATAGAAAGAAATTTTTGTTTTGAATCAAACATGAACATATCCTTTTCCTCTTGAGCCCATTTGTTGCAAGGCTTGATGATGTTGGTGGTGTGGTCAACAAGTGGAGCATAGCCTTCCAAGATTGACTCCTAGACTTCAAATGCCATGCATTCAAAGAACCCTTACATTCTAGCTTTCCAATAGGTGAAGTTGAATCCATCAAACATGGGTGAATTTTTGTAAGAAGTTCCCTCCATTGTTCACTCTTGAAGTTGATGATGAAATAATGAGTACCAGGNCGGGGGGGGGGCGTGGGGGGGGGGGATGAAGAAGTTCCCAAAATTGAACCTTTATAAAAGAAAGCACACACATGAATTTACATGGTTCCCCAACTTGAGTACTCCACACTCAGAGGATAGATCACAAGTGCATCTCCAGAATTTGTTGCTCTCAAAATTTGGTTGAAGGACCCACACCGTATATAGTTGTCAAGCCCCCCTCTAGAGTGTTGTACTGTAACACTAATCACTCAACCTGTAAGGTCTCATCACATTTGGAAATGTTGTTTCAAGGATTCCACAACCCTTACAATCTTGAGTTCCACACTAGAGTGTTGTACCGTAGCATCAATAACTCAATCCTACAAGATCCCAACAAGCTCAAGGAACTCAACCCCGCAGGGCAACAAGAACAAGAATTACAAGGAAAGCTTGCAAATTAATTTGTTGATCCTTGTATAATTAGGTATAGCACACTTTACAATCCAAAAATGATAAGACAATGAAGAGCAATAGATAATTCAATTACAAATGATTGTACAATGAATATAATAAGGCTTGCACTTTTCCCAATGCACATCATGTCTTCTTAGAGCTATCGTGTTGCTAAATCCGTCTCAAAACTCATGCAACGACTAGCTAATGGTTACTAATGGTTGTGAGAGATGTCTTTCTCATGCCTAAGATGTCTCTCTAAATTTTCCTTCAAATCTAGAAAGACATCTTTGTTTCCTGAAAGACATCTTTTTGAAGTCTTTATTGTGGAAGATGTCTTTGTTCAATGGAAGATGTATTTCTATATTTGGTCTACATTTTGTAAAGATGTTTTTAGCTAAGGAAATATGTCTTGCTATTTCTGAGATGTCTCTATGAATTTTCTTTGAGTTCATCCCAGATCTACCAAGACATCTGTTGCTTCCCAGAGACATCTTTCTTCATCTTCCTTTGCACGACGAATCCTTCATTTCTTGTCCATATCCTTGATCTTCCATATGCTTTAATGATGTCCACTTTGCTTGTACAATATCAATTCCTCGTCCATGTTCTTTGATTTTTCATCTAAAAACATGTCTATGACCTCCTCCTTTAAGCTCTAGGATAGTTTGTTCCTTGTCCTCTTTAGCTCATCTTAGTTTCCCATGTACATAGTCCTACAAACACAATAACCATACAATCATACACACAACTTATGTCTCCATTTTACTTAACATTTTGAACACACAAAAACACATCAAAAGGTCCATAGTTTTAATAGAGATTGAGTATGATAAAGCTTTTGAAAGGAAGGTTCCAAGGAAGGTCTTGATGATCATTTTTCTTCTATCGCTCAACTAGTTTTTCCATTACATTTAAGCTACATATGTATGTATCCCACATAATATTTAAGCTACTCAGATTTTTTGTACTTTTAAGTCTTAAGTTTAACTATACTTTTTCTGAAAAAAGTCCTTTCCATATCTTAGTTTACAAATCCTATAGAAATTATTGTACAGAGTGTCATTATATATCAATCCATTAAATTGATTAAAATCTCTACTTTTCAAGTCTCTAGCATAATGTTTATAAAAACAAGGGCAAGAAATGTTGTCACATTTTAGTCATAAATGGACTAGGACTTAAGTCTTGGTTTTTCAATGGTGAAAACTCAAAATCTAATAAGATTAGTAGCATGGATAAAGCTTCACGACTTAAATTCAACTACATTCCTAAGTCAACAATCAAGCTAAAATTATTAGGTTTATTTATTTGCATGATTCTCATGAATTTTAGAAACAAATTAATCACATGATGAAATTAAGTAGAATTTGTCACTCCATGTTCATGGAGAAGTAAGCCTAAGTAGAGATAAAATTCAAGGAAGTCTGACTAGAGTTGCTGTAAAGATCAAAGTCTTTACAGGAAAAAATTTTAAAAGTTGAGTATCCTGCTCAGGGATTTTTAGAGCTAGGGTTTTAAATTAACTCTAGCATTGCACAAAGTAGTTGTTTTAGCTATCAAAGTTAGTACTTACATGAGTGCTAATTGACATGAGCATATACTATCTCTACCTGCTAGTTAGGGTGAGAATGTTAGAGATGAAATTACAAAGCTTGAGAAATAGTTTTAGCTTTATATAGAATTAGCATTAGAAAAAATAGTTGAGCACTAAAGGAAACCCTCATTTGAAGAAAAAGAAAGCTTGAATTGAATCTAAGAAGGGTTGTATAGGAAAAATTTGATTTAACATAAAATGTGAAAAGTGGCCCTATCAAATAAGCTCTGCTAAGGTATGTTGCAAGATCCCAAAATGGCTTTATAAGAATAATATTTGTGGTACTGCCATATTAACTCCATGGCAACAAAGAAAATTCATGGAGCTAGAAAGTAGCTCCATGAAATAGCCTTACATGAAATAGCTCCATGTCATTACTTGAGAAAATAAATTGCTCGTAGAGCCAAAATTTGACTCTACAAAGTAATCAAATCAAGCCCTTCCATGTCAGCTATAAGGAAAAATGTTATTCATATCTAGATCTATAAAATTGGTGCAATTTTTCTTTTAACACATCAACTTGTAGATGACACTCATGGGGCATAAAATTTGTTCTACGAAGAAGGTCTACCACATTAGCTAGGTTCATCTCATCTTGCCATATTAGCTCGTAGAGGAAGCGCATAGAATCAAACATCTCTACAAGATGCCTCCATCACATAAATGCTTCTGCCAAGTCAACTTTGGGAGAGTAAGTGATGTTTGTAGAGCCAAATTCCATCCTTTTAAGCCAAGCTCCTTACATTGAGCTACATTAGCTTGTAGAGCTTACTCATAGAGCCAAATTTAGGTTCTATGAAAGAGCTCTACCATGCTAGCCTCCTGCTACATCAACTCAAAGAGGAAGTTCATAGAATCAATTTTCTACTCTACGATTGATCCTTTCCATGTTAGCAAAGCTCAACATGATTTTCCACATCAACAATTGCCACATCATTATCTAGATGAAGAGTCATAAGCTCACGAAAAGTAAAAAGTTTCATCTACCATGTTAATAGAGCCTAGCACACCTTTCCATATTAGAATCTTGCCATGTTAACATATAGAGTTGATTTATAGAGAGATATTTCCACATTATGAAAAATCTCTACCATGTCAGCATCATGTCATGTCAGCATGTAGTTCTAGTTTGTAGAGTCAGATTTCTACTTTATGAAAAAGCTCTACCATGTCAGCATCATGCCATGCTAGCACGTAGAACTGATTCATAGACTTTAATTTCTACTTTATGAAAGACCTCTACAACTTCAACATGTAGAGCTAATTCATAGAGCTCAATTTCCACTCTATGAAAGAGCTATACCACATTAGCATCATGTCAAGTTAGCTTTGAAGAAGAAGTAGTGTTCATAGAGCTAAAATTCAACTTTACAAGACAAGCTCTATTTAGTTCTTCCATGTCAACATTATAGGAATCTTGTAGAATTAAAAAATGGTTCTAGAAAGAGGCTCTATCAATCATATTAGTGCTTAACCATGTTAGCTTGTAGGACCCAAAAAAATGATTCTATGAAGAAGCTCTACCATGTCAACTTGTAGAGGAGCTTTGTAATCCAAAAAATGGCTCTACAAAATAATCTTTGTCATGTCATCATGGGCACATCAATAGTGCCACATCAGCAAGTATATAAGACATGGCCTTCAATGTTTCATTTGCCATGTCAACAATGTCAAGTCAATTCTAAAACATTAGTAGTGCCACATTGGATTTTCAGTGAAGAGCAAGTTTGTAGAACCATTTTTCCATTCTACAAAAGAGCTCTACCATGTTAGCTTCATTAGCACGTAGAGCTCAAAAATAGCTCTACAAAGGAGCTCTACCACATCATCCACTCTCAATGTTAGCTCATACAGCTAGTCCTTGAAGCTAAAGATCAGCTCTGTAAGCAACTTTACTTTTGGTTATATTATGTTGCTGCAAAGAGATGTTCATGAAGCTGAAAAGTAGCTTTACAAATTAGCTTTGCCACATTGCCCTATGCCACATCATCTTATTGAGATAATTCATATAGTTGAATTTAGGTTCTATGAAAGAGCTCTGCCATGTCAACAAAGCTCCACATTAGCTTGTAGAGGAAATTCATAGAGCTAAATTTCTTCTCTACAAGATAGCTCTACCACTTTAACTCCTATTACGTTAGCTTGTAGGAACCAATTTGTAGAGTAGGATTTCTCATCTACGGGAAAGCCTTCCCATGTCAAGCTAATGCCACATTAGCACCCTATCATGTCAGCTTCTAGAGTTGGTTCATAGAGCTTGAAATTGACCCTACAAGAAAGCTCAACCACATTAGCGCCCTATTGTTTTGACTTGTAGAGCCAACCTATAAAGCCAAAGTTATATCTAATGAAAAATCTTACAAATAACTCTTCCATATCTAAGCTTATTTTGGACCCACAAAAAGTTACATTTTGCATCCATATTTGTTTTATTTGAATCTAGCTTAGCAAGTGATGAGTCATGAATTTGCTGGCTATGATATCACTACAGTGATATCACATGGGCTGCGATATCACGTATGCGATATCACGTCCTTCCCTCTGCTAGTTTTATAAAGAAGAGATGGCTCTTCCTCATTTCACAACATAGGCTAGATTGTAGTGAAGCTCTGGTAGTTTGATCCCTCTAGAGATAGATTATTTTCCCATGTTTGCCCGTAGTGTGGTGAATGTAATTGTACGGCATCCTTTATTCGAGTGTGACGTACTTGGACACACACATGACCGGCAATAAAGATCAAGATTACTTCATCATTGCAGCATTCACTTTGTTTATTTATTTATTTAATTGTTATTTACTACTTTCCTAATTAGTCTCTCTCACCCTTATCTCCTAGCAACGCAGAATAAGTACGACTTAATTACGAGCATTTAAGTGTGACTACTTGGTAACCCAGTGGTGTACCTAGGATTTATGCTTGGTAATCCTAGTGGTCGTCATGCACGAAGTCCAAGATGTGTATAGATAATCAAGGAACGGATGCTCATCGCACTTAGGCTAGATTATATTCTCTTACCCTTTTCCTAGATTAGTTAATTACTATTTTCCATTTCCTTCAGGAGTAGCATTATATTAGGAACCACATCATACACCTCACTCTGGACTAAACCATATATGACAAATATAATACTAGTCTAGGTGGGAAGACAACGAACTACAACCTAAGGTTAACAATCTAGGTGCCACAACTAGTCCGTCTGTGGAGTTCGACTAGATTGCGAGTGAAAACACTCATATTCGTATGGTTGAGTGTAGGGGTATCTCATCACTCATCATTGGCACCGTTTCCGGGGATGGTACTAGTTATCTAGATTAGTTATATCATACAAGGTCGTTGTATAGGACTTAATGATATATCTCTTAAAAAGAAGTAATTATTAAAAGTCACATAAATTCACACACAACAATGCCTCTCCTACAAGATTATAATAATGCCACACTTAGTGAGGAAGTTCATTGGAGAACCAATGAATTATCTAACAATGAAGATTGGAGTATGCAATCCGAAGTGGGGGATTCTTATAAACATAAACAAAGGCCACATCATCCCAACACATGAAAGCATAACTTACCTGATGACGATGACCCCCTACTAGCCACTACAAGCCTAATGCAAATACAAGAGGTTGTTTGAATCTCACGTAGGCATTGTAAGGAGAGCCGTCTACCTAGGCTCGATTTAAACAACTTCCCTACTTTTTCAGGAGGCTATGACTTAGATCCACATCAACATTTACAAGCCTTCTGTGATGCCTGTATGTGGAACAACATTGATAATGGGTGGCAAAAACTCAAGCTCTTCCCTATGACACTTGTTGACCAAGAAAACTTATGGTATAGATCATTAAAACCAAATTCAATATGACATTGGTCAACAATGGTAGAAATTTTTAACAAAAAATATCAAACCTATGCAAGAGTGTTAGCCTTGAGGAAACAAATCCAAGGATGGAAACAAGCACAACATGAACCCTTAGACATGGCCTTAGAAAGATATTATGCATTGTTAAACAACTGTCCAGGCCATGGGTTTTTCGAGGAAAGGCTAATGTACCATATCATTGATGGGCTACGTAATGAAACAAGAGAGACCCTAGGAATGTATGCCCAAGGTCAACTATACAAGCTACGAACCCATAAAGTCCAAGAGCTTATTAAGCGAGTAGCAAAAGAAGAAGGAGAATTGGCTAGATGGGAGAGTGTTGAAAAACATCAATGGGACCAAAATCTCAACTTAACAAATGTCCATGATCATAAAAAGGAGAAATCAACCAATATCAAGGTGGAAACATCATCTTTGCCAATACAAAAAACATTAGAAGAAGTTGAGGCAAAGATTAATAAGATGTTGAAATTGACATATCAAAAGTGTGGAGAATTTATCAACATCATGGGAGATAAAGTTTTGACAACCCAAGAAGTAGGATGAAATAGTAGACAATTAGAAAGAAGGGATAAGGAAAATAGAAGCCCAACTACCAATCATATGTATGAATGCAACTCTACCTGTATGATCACCCCAAGGGCCAATGCCCAATATTATTACATTTACATGAGCATTGGGGAAACACACTACATCCAGAGTTCGTACAGAGATGCTGTGTTTGATCACAGTGGCAACAACCCTAGTTGTGGGGGAGACCACCACTAGACTAGAGACACCCTTCATCCGAATCCAAATGCTTATCTTGTTCAACCTCCTGTTTCTCCAATTGGGCCAACACACTTTATCTCACGACAGTACTGTTGGCACATTTGGCCATTTCATGGAATAGTTGGACTATCTTATCAAAAATTGGAACATCTTGGTGTTGGTACATTTTTGATCATTTAATGGAGTAGACTTTATGATTGAAAGGGGATTTCACTTATCGTTTGTTCTATATTGATTTAAGAGAGAGATCATCTACCCATCCAAGAATTTTTACATTGAATTTTTAAAACAATGTATGGTTGAAAATATAGAAGTAAACATGTAGCTTTAAGGTTATGGATTGATGGGTAAAATTGGAGAAGAGTGATCATCAAAATCAAATGTAGATGATGAACATGATGCTAGCAATGAAGAAGAAGAAGAAGCACTGAATGCCTTCAATTTGTGCAATCTTGTTAGGACATGGAATGATGAGTTTTCTTTGGAGTATGATGAAATCTCAGAGGAGTTAGAACCTACGCGGGCTCAAGTTGAGCAAGCTATTCAAGATTTTTGTGATAACACTTCCTTCAATGTAAACATTTTCGAGGAGGAACTAAAGGATAATTAGTTGAGAAGTTTTATTTTCCATAATCAGAATAATGGAGAAGTAGCACTGAACTTGATTCCTGATGGGATGATTGTGGCTGAATATGCAAAGTTTGATTCATCAGAATCCAAGAAATTAAATACCTACATCATCAATACCCTTGGGAAATGGTTGCCCAATAAGGAAATATTCCAAAACATTAAGGACAGTCTTGGGCCAGCAGCAACGTCTGGTAGATTGATTGATACTTTCATTTTGAAGGGTACAAAAGAAACAGAGTTGAAGCAAGCTACGCATTGTTAGGACTAGAAATTTTGGTGCCGAATTCACTATTTTTACTCAAGATTCAGCAATTTTTGCGGACGCCATTGAAGATCAGCGCATTGCTCATGACCATATCTCTACACATCCCTCTTCTAACAACCTCAGAATGCAGTTTTGCACCCTTTTGCAAGCTCCTGGTTTTGGCACAGCCACCGAGAATGGTTGCGATGGTGTAATCATTGGGGTTTATCCACGCTTGCTGCATCCAGCAAAAAATGCCAAAACCCTCACTCACATAGTTGTTGGCAACACAAACAAAACCTAGATAGTACAAGTGGGCAGCGAATTTACAAGCCTCCATCAACTACATTATGTTGGTGGGTGATTCTACGCGGATCCTGAAGGTTCAGCAACTGCTTCAGGACTTTTTCAACAGCAAGGAGCTCTACAAGAGCATCAACCCCAATGAGGACATTGCCTACAGTGTAGCCGTACAGGCCGCCATTCTCTCCGGTGAGTCCAGCGACAAGGTCCAGGACCTGCTCCTCCTCTACTTGACTCCACTGTCGCTGGGCATCAAGATGGTAGGCATCAAAAACAACATCACCATTACCAATGACAAAGTGTAGCTGATCAAGGACGAGATCGAGCACATGGTTTAAGGCGAAGGTAGGACAAGTCAAGGCGGGACAACGCAACAGCAAAGGTTACAACAGACGAAGTTTTTTACGGAACACATGGCAACATTACCAAATGCGGTGGTAGAGCCTTCTTTCGTGGTGGCAGTTGATATACAGTTTTGGTAAGGCGAAATAATTTGAAACTATTTGCTGGCAATTCCAGGCCTAGCACCTTCACATTCAGCCTTCACATTTGGAGACGTTCTAACAATGCCAAGAAGCCAGCAGCAAATTTTACGCATTTAAATTACAAATTTACAAGGATCGGCTTTCTTCATTAACCATACAGCCGCTAACACCAATGTCTACACTAAGGTGGATGCTAAATTACTTTCATAAAAATTTCTAAGGCTTCAATGATATTTAATATTAAAAAACTTAAAATTCTAAATAATTAAAATAAAATGACAATTGTATAAAGCTCTCAATTGTATAAAGCTCTTATAGTATTAGAGATCTTAGAGTTATATTTTTATCATTATTATTATATGGGTTGTCACTTATAAAAGCAATATTTGTAATATTTACACATGCCAATGCTAGCATGATTTTCTCTTAATTTTATGTGTAAGTTACAACTTCCTAACTTGTTGGGCAAGTAAGATCTCCTAACTTGTTGGGCAAGTTATAACTCCCTTACTTGGGAGAGAAGTTAGCTAAGATATTTTGAAATATGTAACTACCTTTTGAACCCTATAAAAAGGCTTTAGGGGTAAGAAGAAAAGAATCACACACTTGGGGTCACACATTGTGAAAGATTTCTTGTAAGATGGCTTGCTAAAGAAAAGATTTCAGCCTCTTTGTCATAGTCTTGCGAGTTATGTTTTTTATTTTTTATTTTGTTTAAATTTTTTAGCTAGTGGTTTAGATAGTATCATCCTTGGCAAGTAATTTTGGGATTTTTAGATTGCTCTTATTGTTCTTGTTGCATAATTGAAAATTTCTATTAAAATTTTTCCAGAGAAGTGCTTGTGTTTGAAAGCCTTAAGAGCATTTTAGTAGTGAATTTGATTATTGTGCAACGTATAAGAACCACTATTAAGATTTTTGTAAGAGAGCCTCTACATGTAGTCATGCTGTTGAATGATTCAATAGTCAAGAGGGTTCAGAAAATATTTGGTATTTTGATGGGACCAGAATAGCTTCTTTTATATCTAAAGTAAATCTTCATGATATTTCAATCAGAAATTATCAAGTCTTTTGAAGGTTCTGTTGAATGCAATTGTTGACATCCATTATCTAGCCAAAATGGAGTCTCATACGTGATAGTTTACGTAGCAATTTTTGGTAGCATAGTAGGATTATCTTGAAAAAATTGCTTATTTGAGCCTTAGAAGTTTGAACAATTCGTAGTTATTGAATTTGGGATAGCTTTATTGCGAAGTGTTTACTCGTATCATTTTACCTTATTTAAATATTTGAGGTCTTAACACAAATCTACTTTCTTTCCTTTCTATTTCCATTGAATCTTGCTCTATTTCTAGTTTTCTTGTGGAACTATCTCTTTCTTTGGGGAAAATTAGAAGTAGATTCACAAAGTTATGGTCAAATGTTTTTGCAAAATTTTATTTGTTACAAGTAGGTATTATAAGGACCACATAGACTAGGCAATTAAACAAAATAGGAACTCTCAATAACTCACAGTACTTGAAAAAGTTGGCTGAATCTCTTTAAGATAAGTCATTTGTAGTTTACACACAACGCAATCATTTCATTTTTCACAATCGCACACTGCAACAACACACACACATACTCACATTAACTACTGAGTCTATTTGGAGGTATCTGGGCCTTGGTGTTGCTAGAGACCAGAAAGCACCTAAATCCTGTTCGAGGACACTCGTTGATGGTCATGTCCCAAACGATCGCCAACAAGTACCATTCTCCTCAATACTATCAACCCATGCCTCCAACAAAAGCACCACTTTGTGCACCTTATACTCCTCCTAACTTTCAACATTCTCATCCTTTCCCTCCTTATACATCGCCACCAACTGTTCCTAAGGTGCCTGCACCACAACAAAAACCTCCGAACGCTACTTGTGCTCCTGTTTCCAACAGCAGTGAGAAGCCTCCTCAACATCAAAAGTGTCCTTTCTTTAAACACGGCCATAGGAAGGAACAACATAATTCCAAGGCCACTACATCTTCCAACCCAACACAAGTCCTACACTGTGGTGCACCCTTACCTTCGAACCCAACGCCTCATGTAACTTCATCAGGGCCACCAACTAACACTCCAACAACCATACAGCCCAATGAACACAATCAGGGAAGGCAACATCCCGATCCTTGCATACCATTTAATGGTCACAAACATCATAGTGGGTCAACTCGGTATCCAGGAACTACATCGTATAAAGTGCCCCACTATGCTCACTATAATCAAGTGTGTGAACCCCAATGGGGTAAGTATGGACCAGTTCCAATATTTCCAACATGCAAGGATCCTCATCCTTCATTTATTAACCCTTTCCATGCTTAACCATTTAGTTATGGGGGATGTCCCCCATTCTAATAACAAGCAGGATTAATAAATATTTTTTATTTTCTTTAATTTTTCAAATTTTTGTTTTCTAGTTTTTTATTTTTCAACTTTTTGTTTTATCTTTTTATCTTTTTGTGTTTTTCTCTTTTTATGTTTTTGTAAGTAATCTCATCTACAAATAAAACACTCATGTGGATCATTGGTTGAGGTGTGTTCTATGTTATTAAGTCTTGAGCGATCCATTATTTGGACAGTGAGCCCATTACACCCACTCATCCATTCTACAAATAAAAGGTTCTATTCGGGGTTACAGTGATATTCTTGACATTTTTGAAACTTAAAATTAATTCTGTGTTCATTGTACCTAGAATGAAGAAGGATGAACCAAGAGGGAATGATTAGGGTGTGACATTAAGGGGACTTGTGGATTCTCTTTGGTGACATCTATGGGAGTTATCATGCAATGTGGTTGTACTAATATCCTTGTAGATCTAATGAAAAATGGGAGTAAGAGTAATCAAAAGGGCACTCAAAATTCAAATGTTGTCCTAGGGGGTCCCACTGGAAAGACATGCACCCATGCCTGAAGGTTGGCGATTTCTCTGGATTTAGTATTCAGAAAAAAAAAGAGAAAAAAGAAAAAGAAAAGAAAAGAAAGAAGTTCCACAAAACAAAAATCACTCCTTCCTTGAACAAAATGCCAAGTGATTGTACACCTTATTGTTGGGGTACTCTCATAGTTGCTCATCATGGGATGAAACAATACGATGTCACTGCTTAGAGGAATGAACTTGGTCCTAATCTTGGAACAATGGGTTAATGACACATTAATCATGCTTTACACATAGGATTCACTATGCCCTGAGTCAGTTACCTCATGTCCCATTCTCTATGATCCCTTTCTATAGTTCGTCTCATCTCACTGTTCGTGTAATTGTAGCTCGTGTCGTGTGTAGCATAGAATTCTTACCTCATTCCAGTGATATTTACATGTGTGTGTTTTGTGGAGTTAGTGCGGATTACATTTAACCCTTCTAGTGCCCACAGACACTTTAAGTGTGGTTACACAAGAGCATTATAGGTTGGAACCTACTTTGGGGAGGACCCACTTGTGTAATCTTTTGTAATTTTCACTTATGACATAGCTCACACACACCATTTATTACCCTCAGCATATTGTTCATGATATTCTTTCCCTTATTACTATCCCTCTGATTCAACGTCCCTATGAATCATCACATAGCCTTTTTCTCTATCACCCAAGGTCCTTATTGATAAAACCCATAGATCATTATTCATGCCTTTAAAACCATCTAATTACCTGAGAACCCCTTAACAATCATCCAGATGTCCTTAGTTTACATCGTTTAATTTCAAAGAAATATTAAAAATTCAGTACATTCTCTAAGTGCCCTAACTTCAATGAAAATATATATACGTGACCCCCCTATGCCAATCAACATCATTTACAATTGTTCACGCAGGGGAAGTTTTTCAATTCCTCTCTACGACCCATGATTGCACGTCCCTTGCTTTCATATCCATAACTTGCTCGCTGATACTCTGATTTTCATTCTGTTTAAACCTACTTAAACCTGGAGTGTTCAGCTTAGTCATGGAAGAGGGACACACACCGAATAGTGCATATAGTGCATAAATTTTTTAAAATTCATCATTTCCTGAAGGACATCTTTAAGGGTAATTAGTTGTAGAATTAAGAATAGAATGTGTCAAAAAACATTTCATCCCCTTAGCTATACCAGAAAATTAAATTTGGAAACCACCTAAGTAAAGAGGACTCAACACTATAATCTTTCGGGGACATGTTCTTCCAATAATCAACATCACACAGAAATAAAGTAAATCTATTAAGGCAAGTAGTAAGGTATAACCTAACTTTCGTAACAACCTTACTAATAATTGGTTCCATGTGATTGCAGATGGCCCTGAAACGTGGACAACAGGAAGGTCCTGGTCAAGGTGCCATCAAACGACCTAGGAGAGGTGAAGGACAAGTTCCTATCGAACAACATGCAGATCAGGAGGAACAATCATTTAGTATCCACCAAGAAGACCCTGCTGCTGTACAATCAAGGCCTACCCTCTCTAAAAGTGGTGCCTGGTACTTAGGGGAAACGTACCAATTTTGGCACAATAAAGAAGAAGGCACCATGGTTAACAATTGTGGTGTGACTGATGATTTCTCTGTTCAAGCCATTTCGGAAGTATTAAACCTTCCGAATACAAGGCCAAAGGTTTCTTAGAACCAACTGGACACTTTCAGAACCGAGCAA
This sequence comes from Gnetum montanum, assembly GCA_015680685.1. NCBI lineage: Eukaryota > Viridiplantae > Streptophyta > Gnetopsida > Gnetales > Gnetaceae > Gnetum > Gnetum montanum. The sequence continues at coordinate 118,395 of MNCI01005261.1, read as the reverse complement.
CTTAATAAACTATTGATAGAGAATAAAAGGGTGGTGGAAGAAAAAGAGAAGGTTGACTAGGATGCCTTTATGGAACAATCACAAACTTACATGCATGCCAAGGCACTCAAGGCCTTACAAGAGGAGAAACTCCAGGCCATACTTCGACGCTATCAAATTCTAAGACCTGGAGTGCAAGAAAAGGGAAAGACACCAATGGAGGAGCCACTGCCACCAGGAACTACATGAGCTCCACCATTTTGTAATCATAGGATTTTCTTTTGTGTTGTGTCTCAATTTTTTTTTGACTCCACACTACAGCATCAATCCATTCTAGTTAGTCAATAATCCCATACCTATCCACTATGTAATCAATGGATCTTGTTCTCTCTATAACTCGAGGACAAGTTTTCATTCAGTTGTGGGGGTATGATGAGTCATGAATTTGCTGGTTGTGATATCACATGGGCTGCAATATCGTGTATGCAATGTATCATATGCAATATCACGTCCTTCCCTCCACCAGTTCTATAAATAAGAGATGGCTCTCCCTCATTTCACAACATAGGCTAGATTGTAGCGAAGCTCTGGTAGTTTGATCCCTCTAGAGATAGATTATTTTCCTGTGTCTGCCCGCAGTGTGGTGAATGTAATTGTATGGCATCCTTTATTCAAGTGTGATGTACTTCGAC
>MNCI01005261.1:95138-117542 GCA_015680685.1 Gnetum montanum | reverse complement strand
TAGGAACCACATCATACACCTCACTCTGGACTAAACCATATGTGACAAATATAATACTAGTCCAGGTGGGAAGACAGTCAACTGTGACCTAAGGTTAACAATCTAGGTGCCACAACTAGTCCGTCTGTGGAGTTTGACTGGATCGCGAGTGAAAATGCTCGTATTTGTATGGTTGAGTGTAGGGGTATCTTGTCACTCATCAACAAGGTAGGGTGCAACATATATAATGAAACATTAGCTCTACAAAGAAGCTCCATGATCATTCTACCACATTAGCTTCTTCACGTAACAAGCCAAAAACATCCCTATGAACAAAATTAAAAGGCTCTACAACTAATGCCAACATAAAGATTAAACAAAATTAAAAGCTACAAATAGAATTTGAAATCAAAGCTCAAAGCAAAGAACAGAACACAAAGCCACCATTAAAGAATAGAGCCATCATAAGGCAAACAAGTTGGAAAACAAAGAATGAGAAATGAAGAGATAATAGAAAGCTATTATATGCTAGTACAAATAGGATCATTTAAATTTTCTAATGATAGTTACTAGGATTATGGTTGAAGTGGTTGAGAAAATGCTTAGATTCAAATCAACACAAAAGCTATTTTGATGACTTTAACAATTTCCCTAACTAAATTTATTGCAGGAGAAATAAGCACTAAATAACTCTTAAAGAAACTTAACTAAATACAATGAATTAGGCTAATAAAAGCTCTTTGAAATTAGGATGATAAAAGCTCTATTAAATTATTATAGTTATTAGTTGAGGGATCTTAAATTTCTAAAATAAAGAGAATTTATTAATAGAATAGTTATCCTGTGTCCTACTATGATGAAAGCAAACAAGATAAGTTTATAAAATAAATAGTTTTCTATTGGAGGTATTTCCATCATATTGAAAACAAGATAACAAGGAAAAATACATTAAAATTATTGATAATAATTGATTATTTATTTGTGTTTATGTTATGGACTTTGACCATTAGTTAGAGGAGTATCTTCAAGCATGGATCATATGTCTTTCTAGTTGCATGATGGAAGTAGTTCAAGGAATCACAAAATTCCTAGAAATATCCTATTTTCAATCATATCTCACATGTATTTCTAGTCATACTCCAAGAATGATTATTCTGGAAATTAATTAATTAATTATTATTTTGCTACCCTTGCTAAAAGACTACCTTTGGGCATGGGTTACATGCCTTTCTAGTGACATAACAAGGGAATGATTATTTTTAAATGACATTTCTTTAAGATAATAAAAACATTAGTGGTAGTCCATAAATGTGAAAGTATTAGAACCCAAGGAAAAAGTTTAAGAAATCAATAAATCCCTTTGATATCACACCATTATTTAACCCTCTTGGTTGTTTCTCTTTCTTGTAAGGACTAATGATCATGGATTAGTTTTAGTTTTTAATGTAATAAGGACCATATTATTCCCATGATAATGATCTTTTATTAATGAAAATGGAGGGATGGATGTTTTAATCTTAGTATCATGCACAATTACTCCTTCAACCATTTGATAACATAGAACAAAATTCGAATACACAAAGTTATTTCCTATACATGATTGATAATTTTATTAACAAAAACATTTAAAGATATGTACAAAATGTAAGGAAAAAAACCTAAAGAAAAAGGAAAATTATATAAGATCTTATAAATATTAAGAAATGAAAATTATACTAACAAATAAAAAAATAACATTAATGGAAAAATCATAAAAAATAAATTACAAGAAAAAATTATAAGATAAAAATATATAAAAATTTTGTTTACAAGGCCTAACTAAAATGAAAATCTCCCTCATGACTAAGGTTTGTGGAGGATATGTGGAAAAAGAATAAAGCAATGATAGTTGTGGATGATAAGATGAGGTATGTCTTCTAGAGCTTCCCTAAATGGCTTTACTTTTTGAATGTTAACTAGGATCAATTTTTATGAGGTATTTGGTGGTAGAATTTCAAGGCATCGTATCTAAAAGTGATATGAATAATGTAAGATCCTTTCCAAAGTATTTGAAATTTTTTTCACTATGGAAAATGATTGGGATTATAGTAAAGGATCTTTTCCCTTGGTTTAATCTCTATATGTTTGATCTTGGTATTGTACATTTGTTTGATGCATGCCTTGTGGACCTCATTGTGCATAAGCACTATCATCATATTTTCATCTAGCATGTTGAGGTTAATTAAAAATTCCTTTTAAACTAGACTAATTTCAAAATCTAGGTCACACATAGTTAATATATGAAGCTCTACTTGAATAAGTAATTTAGGTAGTTTCCTATACATTAACTCATAGGATAACTATCCTATAGGGACTTTCCATGTTGAGAAATAGAACCATAGAACATCACTTAAATTTGTGCTCCAATATATCCTATACTTACTAAGGGTTCTTATTAAAATTTGTGTGATTTTTCTATTTGTGACCTCTACTTGATCATTTTCTTGGAAATGATAGGGTGTCATAAGCATATGCTCAAATCCCAAGCATTATATAAATTTCTTAAAGGTAGCACCTATAAAAATGAGTACCATTATCTAAATTAAGTGTCATGGAGACATCAGACCTATTTACCATGTTCTAATAAAAGAAATTTATGGCTATGACCATGATGCAATTTGTTATTACAATAACTTTTTCTCATGTAGTGCAATAGTTAACAAAATTAATGATGTAGGACTTCTCATTGGATATGAACATGATGGGATCCATAAAATCAATTTCCCATATATTAAAGAGTTCCAATGGTTAAATCTACTATTAGGATCCCTCAAAACATGTAATTATCCCATCATCTTATTGACATCACTTGCAAGATTGCACAAAGTGATAAGCATCCTTGAAGAGAGTGGGCTAGAAGTACTTAGTCATAAGGATCTTTATGATTGTATGTCTTCCTACATAGTGGCTCTACAAGGTCCTTTGTGCATATCTTAGATGATTCTTTATGAGTTATCTTTAGGTATATACTAATGATCTAGGTCAATAGCATAGATTTTTTAGAGGTTACCCTTTATTTTAATGAAGTGTTTAGTGTAATGCAGGAACTGATGCTTCCTTTATTTTTCCAATTTAGAAGGAACCTCATGTCTTGTTAGATAGGTGAGATAATTAGAAAAATGACTTACTTACTAATTCTAAAACTATTATGACTTTTACAACCATAAACTCATCTAAAAATTAATTTAAAAGAAGCTCTTCATTAACCTCCTTGTCTCATCATAACCAAGAAAAATGATTAGTGACTACATTATTGATGTCCTTCTATCAATTATTGTAAGATAAAATTCTTGCAAGATGACAAGCCATCATATAATATCAAGACTAATCACTAGCTTGTCAATTAGGAATCATAAAACAATGTGTTCTGTGTGCACATAGATAAGATATCTAAGCACATAATATTTGAGCTTTTCAAATGTATACACCACTACCATGAGTTCCTTGTCTATGGTGATGTAGTTGATGTATGCTTCAATAGTGCTTTTAATTATGTAGTGGATATAGTATGGATATTTTTGATCATATAATTATATAAGTATGACTCCCAAGACATAGTTGAATGCATCTATCATAATATGGAATGGTCTAAACTAATTAGGAGCTTGTAAAATGGGTGTCTCTATGAGCTTTTAGTTCAATAGCTTAAATACACATTCGTAATTATTATTCCATTCAAAGGGTGCATCCTTCTTGGTTAGCTTCACTAATAACATAATAATCTTAGAGAAATTTATGAGAACCTTTTATAATATCTAGTGTATCCAAGAAATGATCTAACATCTTTGATTATTTTTCACCTCTAGGTTATGCCTTATATGACCCAAATATTTTCTAGGTTCATCTTAATTTCTTTTTCTTAAATAATGCATAGGAATAATTCTCTCTTAGATCATCAAGTGGCTCTTTTGATAATTCAACTTGAGATTGGTTTCTACACATCTTTTCAATACTTATTTAAGACAACTCAAAGCTTTCTCACAATTAGAACTATAGGTGGAGAAGTCATATATGAAGACTTTAACACCATTGCCAATTTATTTTTGAAAGAAGCTAAGAACAAATTAAAGATGATGTTGAAGTCTTCATGTATGAATTTTTCACCTATAGTTCTAATAGAAGACTTGTTCTTAAGATGCATTACGAAAGGCCAAATGACATATTCTTATATGTAAAAGTCCTCAACATAATTGTGAAAGTTGGTTTGGCCTCATCTTCTAAAGTGATCTAAATCTTATTATATGCACTATATCCATCCAACAATCTATAGTCTTTATGCCTTGCAATGGCATCTAGGACCTTTTCATCAAATGGCCAATAGCCTTGTAGTCACATGATAAAATCATAGGTATTAATTCATGCGTATACCAACATTACATCTACATAGATTCAACCATGAAATCACACTACCAAACTTAACAAAGACTAAATCCTAAGTTGAAGTAGCAAGTATGCCAAATACTCTACCATATGATCTAATAGTATCATAGTTGACTATGATGTAATCCATTGACAATACTAATAGAAGTGTCTAGAGAGTTATGTACTAAATCATTCATCATTATTATCACATCCCCATTCAAAAATGATGTTGCTACATATCAAAGATGATGCCTCTTCATAGAGGTCGTGCTAGGCATGGAGTGGCAAAGCCAGTATAGGCAAGTCACAAGAGCTAGGTGAGGTGAGATAGGAAGTGGATTGGCCATCCCTTCTAGCTAGTTATAGGTCTAACCATGATGGTAGTGCTAGATTGCCTCTAAGGGATAGGTGCCAAAGGAAGAAAACCCCAATAAACACTCTCAAAGCATGATCCAGATACTCCATTCCAAATCAATAAAGCATTCTTCTCTTTCTCTTTATGCATTTTTCCTGTTATTTTCTTTATGCATAATGTTAAATGTTACATAAATTTCGCATTTGGTATATTTTCTTCATATGCATAATGTCTAATATATCATATATTTGATGTTTGCCATGACATCCAAGTACAAGATGTCACAATTATCTTCCCACTTAGACTAGTAGTGATTTTTATGCATATGGTTTAGCTCAACATGAGGCATATTATTATGATGTTGTCTTGGCCATAAATTAAAAAAATGAAAAATAGAGAAAATAAATAATTAACATAATTAAAAATAAAAATAAATCATAGTCTAGCCTAAGGATATAAAGCATCTATTCCTAAGCTACCAAAAACATCTTGAACTTATGTAATTGCTACCAGAATTACCAAATGTTTGTTATTAGGTGTACCAAGTGACAGCATCGTTAACATTACCAAATGATAATATGTTTATGCTCAAAGTAAGTTGTACTTTTTCCAATAAGTTACTAGCATGCGTTAGAAAGTACATCATTATGCTAAGTACATGAAAAAGTAAATAACATGGAAAGTATTGCTAGAAAGTAAATATAATCTAAGTCAAAGTACTATAGTGAAGTGAAATTAATCTTGATCTTTTTATCATACATGAACTGTGTTTAGGTATGATGAGCAGTAAGTAGTTCCTATGCCCAACCATATGAATCACAAGCATTACATTAGCAATCCAGTCAAATTTCATTGACTTTAGTTTCTAAATGCATTGATGAGCAATGATAATGAATTTGGAACGTGATCATTGTCTTCTTGGCTTTACTTGTGTAAGTGCAAGTGTATGGTTAAGTGTAAGCTAAGGCAGATGATTTATATTTATATTTATATTTATTTTATTTTATCTAAATGCAAAATAAAAGAGTTAATTAAGTATTAACTACTTAACTATCTAGTGTCTTAATCTAGCTATCCTAACATAAGTATGTGAGCCCACTTTCTATTTGCATCCTAAACTTTAATGCAACCAGGTTACCAAGTGCCCATTGTTAGGTGTACCAAATAGCCACTCCTAGGATTACCAAGCATTAAGAAGTATGTTTAAATTAATTGTACTTATGTTTTGTTATTAAATAGATTAATTAATCAAAGCCATTAATGTAAAAATGCATAAGTAATAAAGTGCACAAAAGGAAATATTACTCGATCCCAAGTGTTGCAAGGAATGTTAAGAATCTCATCTTATTATTGATCACATCAATGTGTTTAGGAACAAGATAATTGAATACATAATCATACAATCCTTGAAATCGTACTATGAGTACTCAGAAAATATTTTAACTCTGCACTAAGAAAATTACAAGACTTTAGCTATGCTATGGACTTAACATGCCATAAATGCAGTGGATGCATGCATGTATGTAGGCAAAAATAGAGACTATGTCAATAGACCTACATCGATGCATCTAACCATGCATCAATGCATGGCCATCAATGTAGCCCATCAAGTAATTCATCATACCTCAACAATTGAATAAAAAATCATCCTCAAGTAAATAACAGTAGGATCAAGTTTCTTACAACATTGGAAAGATAGGAAATCATGGAATGAGTAATTCTACTAATTGATTTTAAGTATCAAATTGTGTGAAATTACAATAATTACAAAAATGGATGTTTGAGATAAAAAAAATTAAATACCCCTACGAAAATGAATAGCTAGAATCCTTTGGTGATCAAAGATGAAGAGAAGTTCAAATAGTGCTAGGAGGTGATGGCTCATGGGATGTTGAAGGATCTTCTTTAGCCTTTGACACTTGTGGTGGTGGTAGCTAAGGCTAAGGCTCTAGTTGTGACTATCCTACTACAGTTGCAACTTCTAGTGGAAGGTGAAAGACATCCAGGAATGCTTTCATCTTCTCCTCCTTACTCTATGGATAATACATAGTCCATGTGGCTTCACCAATGTGGGCTAGCACAAGGATGTCCCATGGATAGGGCATTACTAGGAACAACTCCTTAATGTTGATAAATCATGCTACAAATTGTTTACATTCCACATTGAATGTCTTGAAAAGGTTCTGCAATTTATGATAGTCCTTCATCCTTCTGGCTAGGTTTGCAGCAACCAATCACTAGTTAGTAAATTGGCTCCTAATAACTTCAAGCTTTACATTAGCTATTTCTAGCTTATGCTTGGTGTCCTTGTAATGCTTGAACTTGACCTCATAGAGGAGGTATGAGTTTACAACTTGCTTATCTAACTCTAACCTTGGCCTTTCAGCTATTAGCATCACCAAGTTTGCACACTAGAGGCTAGCAAGCTCCATGTATTGTATCATTTCTTCAATTTTAAACTCCTTTAGGTAAATCTCCACTTTGTTGTAGGCATTCAATTTGTCAAAGATTAGTTACCATACATCACCTCTCTATTGGAGCTACTAGAGGACCTTATTCATTTTTTCCTTGCATAATTAAATTTCCTTCTCATTCACCTCCTTGAGGAGCCCTACTTGGTTCTTGTAGTGATTTTTCACTCATTCAAACTTTGGTGCCTCATTTTTCTAGGTGGTTACCTCAATTATTCTTTTCTAGTAAAGTTAATGAACTTCCTCCATTGATAGATTGCGATTCTTCACTACCAACCTCTGCAGGTCCATGTTCACCTTGGTGAGCTACTCCTACTACTATCTCACAAATCTGACCATTTTGTCTTTTTACTCCTTGACATTACATAGGCGATGGATGTCTCTAGTTAGAGTTAAGTTCTCCTTACGGACTTACGCCAAGTCCTTATCAGTGTGGGTAGTGATAGCTTCTAATAAGAATGCTTCAATGAATGTCATCTCCTTGGCATTCTTAGCCTCTTTTAATTGGTTCTTAAGCTATAATAAAGCTTCATCTCATGTAATGGCTTGGATAAGAATGGCGAGATTGGCCAAGAAAGCTCTTAGTTTTGCAACTTCGATAGCCAATCATTGATTTTTGATAATGGCTACCTCGAGTTCGGCAATTAAGAGCCTGACTAGGTAGCTATGATTCCTTCTAGAAAATCAAATATCTCTAAAAGTGGTTACCCAATTCCCACCAGTTAGTCCAACACTTCCTCATGTTGGATTGCACTTAGCCTCCTACTTATGACTCTCGAAGAAGCCTACACATCTCTAGGTGCAACAATGTCTAATTTGGTTACCATAGAAGCATTAAGAGCCTTTGCTACTCTGTTGTCCACTAGCTCTACTACTATTTCCTATCCATGGTGATGCATCACTAGGATAGTTGCCCCCTTTCCTTTCTCTAAGCGTACCAAGAAAGTGATTGAATTTTTAAAGATCTCTGGAAATTCTTGTTGTTCAGGGATGAACATCATCACTTGTTGAGCACTAGGATTTAATCTCCCAAATCCCTACATGTATTGTGTTGAAAATAGTGGCATCATGTCTTCTAGTTAGCTTATTATCATTGTTACTTCGTTGAGGTGGCTCAACGTTGGATGGTAGACTAATGACTCTCCACCACTTAGTTCTCCATACTACCACTACAAAAGTTGTTCATAGAGTTTTGTCATGTGTTCTATTGCTACATGAGCCTCTAGCATTTTCTTTTCAGTGGGTGGTGGTGGTGGCTGCTCCTCTTCAAGCAACTTGGTAGGTTCTTTTTCCTTCATCATTTCCTACCAAGATGTAGTAGAAGCATGATGAAGTGTGTCATTTGCGTAATAGGCTATACCTCCTCTTTTGCATAGTTTTTGGATTAGGTGTAGAAAGGGCAATGTCTTCCTCCCTCACTCATTCTCTTTTAAATGATTTTTTGATTTCCAAGAAGATGAGCTAGGAAAGGTTGACTAGGAATTATTCACTTAGAGTGGCACATGCATGGGCATAGAAGGTAGTGACCTTGCTTGGCATCATTTTTAGATTTAGTTGATAGGTCGTGATCCTAAAGTAAACTCTCTTTTCCTTGGTTAGTGCATTGTACTCCTTACGGTCTATCCCATAGCACCATTGGATCCATTCTCTTTTGACTTTTAGGTTTGCTTATGTTAGGATTTCTACTAGTGTTGCCTTGGTGTTAGATAGTTTGAGAGCCTCTATAATGGTCTCAACCAAATAGAACATGTTGATGTCTTTAATTTTTACTATAGCATTCACCTATTTGTTATTCCAGAAGAGATAAATTTCTCCCACATACCACTTCCTACTAGAAGCGAGGATGGACCACATGGGGAATCCTTGTAGTTGCATCTTGACCTCCTCTGGTGCTAGGTCCAAGAAGGGGCCAAAGTTAAGTTCTTGAAGAATAAAACTTTGAACTTACTTAGAGAGGATTTGCTTAAGGTAGGCTTAGGTTAAAGTGACTTCTAGATTTAGTCTAAGCCTCAACACCTCATCTTGCCATGACTGGCCTATTTTATGGTGGGGATTTGACAAACAAATTCTACTTTAGGCTTCTCTCAAAGAGGTCCCATGCCTTGTGTCTCTACCTCACCTTCTTGGGGTTGCTGGTCCCTTTTCCCTCTTGGCCACTTCTCCTATAGTTGGGATGGTCCTTCTCCTTGTGGTCTCTTTAGCACCATCTATGATTACAAACATAGCCAAGGATTAGTGTCTTATGTGTAATGTTCAATACTTTGATAGTTTTCCTCATTTGGGCTAGTTACACTTAGGGAAATTCATGATCATGCTAGATTGATTATTTTAATATTATTTTATTATTAGTTTATTCCCATGGCTACCTGAGTTTGTTGGTGAGGTTTAACTCATGTGGATAGGTGATTTTTTAATATTATTTTATTAGTTAAACCATTTGGGAGTTAGAAAAATTCTAAAAAATTTTCTATCATAAACCATAGGTTTGTGGTCCCCATGACATAAATCTCACCTATGGTAGCTCAAGGGTCAAAGAATGAGCTGAATTAGATAAGTAGTTAGGAAGTTATGGTCTTGGGAAGGCTTTAGGCTCTAAAAATTACAAAAACTCCCCTAGAGTTATGATGCAAATATGAAAATTTGGCTAAGTCTTATCATTTATTTATACTATTTTTTTATTGTGTCAATGAAGATGCATCAACAAGGATGCATCAATGCATTAGGCTACATTGATGGGGATGCATCAACACAACTATATGGAAAAATTTTCACCATGAAAAAACTAAGTACAAAAAGAGTGTTTTGCCATGAAATTGGGGTCTAGAGGAAGCCAAAAAAGCCTAGAATAAGGACAAAGGAGTGAAGATGGCTAGGAATACATTTGGAAAGGAGATTTGGTAGGAGATGAATTGCCAAGGAGTGTAAAAACTAGATGTTCTAAGGTGGAAAACAAAGGTTTTGAAAGTAAAATGACTAAGGGATATGACATTTAACCATTCCAACAAAAGAAGATGCAAGTGGATCCTCCCCATAGTAAGCTCATGCACTTAATGCCCTTGCATGCTCTCATACCAAGGATTCTACAAGCTACAAGGATGATTAATGGCTATGGATTGTTAAAAATTAAATCACTAACTAACAAAATCATCAAAGAATTAAGATCTTTTAAAATAAACCCATTGATAAAACATGATAACAGGCAATGAGGTGGTAAATGGAAAGAACTAATGGATGAGAGAGAGTATGAAGTCTTGCATCATGGTTACATGAAATCCCTTGTGAAAGATGTGATTAGTATGACCTGATAGTATTCCATCCTTAGTCAGAGTTAAGACCATTCACTTCTAGTGACTTCACAATGGTACATTAAGACTGTCCCACCCCCAAGGTATAGGAACATCACCAAAAATCACTCATCATTCCAAAGAAAGAAGAAAAGAGAAGCAAGAAGTCAATATGGCCTTAGTTAGAGAGGTCCTTTGGGCATGGGTAACATTTCTTTCTAGCCCCATAACCAATGCTTGTAGCCCATTATTGTGTCTAAGAAGTGTGCTTTGGATTCCCATAGTTTTTTTTTTCATATGGGAACCATACCATGCAAAGATGTTACTTCCTATTTATTGGTCGACCTAGGAATGGTAAGGAATTAATGGCAATACTCATTAAACTTGAGATGGTCGGTGGGTATAAAAGGCGACAAATCCCCTTGAAGCCACATCCTTGTTCATCCCCTTGATTTGTTGCAAGTCTAGAAAGTACCAAGGTTACAAATTTATTGTAAGCTGTTATTAAGAAGGGATCTCATATTTTTTAGATAAGAAAACATCATAGAGGTGTGTGGAATGGGTTGATGATGTGGATCATTGCATAATATCATGGAAAAACCAATGTTCCATTAATCAACATCAAAATTCTAGGATGAAATTCGGTCATTTGCAATCAAGTAAACAATACAATTTAATAAACCATCATCAACAGGTAGCTGTGTTAGGCATCAAAGTCTTGATAGTAATAAAGAAAAAGAAGATACATAAGAAAAGTCCAAATAAAGCAAAATATAGAAAAAGTGTAAAATATTTAAGAAAATGAGAAACATATAAAAATCGTGTAAAATAAAAAAAATTAAAAACTGAGGAGTCACTCATATAATTATTAGCATGGATGGCCATCTCTCCCATGACTAAGTTGGAAGGGAAAGATCTAAAAGATTAAGCATGCATGGCCACCAGTTGAGGCATTCTTTCCACTAGTTGTTTTTGGTGTAAGGAAAAGTTTAAGTTATTGGTTGTTGACCAAAAATCTCTTACTTGGGTTGTTAGGATGGTATATCATCATGGCCTTAGATGCAAAGTTTCATCTATGATGTAAGAATACTTCCATAGCATTTGAAATTTGGTATGTTGAGGTACATGTGTGGGGTTCCAGTAGAGTACCTTATCTCCTAGTTGAACGTTACTTTCCATATCTTAATGTCATGAGGATGTTTGTAATGTGCCTTATGCATTTCATTTAATGATAGGGCCACTACTCTATTCTGTTCTAGCATGTTGAGATTCATTAGTCTTTTTCTTTGGGCTAGACTTAAGTCCAAGTCAAGCTCATAAGCTATTAAAAGTGTACAAAGCTCAACTTGGATGGAAGGCATTGAGATTTTCTTATACACTAGTTCATAGGGAGAAAAACTAATAGGAAGTTTTCATGTTACATGATAAGCTAAAAGAGCATTGTTGAGTTTTCTTCTCAAGTCCTTCCTACATTTACTAACTATTCATGTTAGTATTTTAGTAATTTCCCTATTGGTGATCTTAGCTTAACCATTGGCATGGGGTTGGTATGGAGTTGTTAATTTATGTTCAATCCCTAAGCATTACATGAGCTTTTGAAAAGTGATACTTGTAAAGTGTGTTGCATTATCAAAAAGTAGTGCTCATGGCACATCAAACCTGTTGACAACATTTTAGTGTATAAACCATGCCATCATAGAGGATGAACAGTTGATGATGGTAGTGGCTTTAACCCATTTGGTATAATAGTTGATAGCTACAATGATGTAGACCTTTCCATTTGACATAGGATTGATGGACCTCATGAAATCAATCCCCCAAAGATTGAAATGCTCTAGTGGCTGGATTCATTATTGCAGACCCTCCATACACATGATCATCCCTCCATCACATTGGCACTAGTCACAGGAATGGAAGAAGTGATGGGCATCCTAGAAGATCGTGGGCCAATAATATCTTGCCATGATGATCTTTATGACCATCCTCCTCATAGCATAGTGGCCTCCAAAAAGGCCTTCATGGATGTCTTGGAGGACTCAAAGCTGATGTACATCAAGGATACAACATCAAAATAGGTCATCAGCACAACTCTAGAGGTTTTCCTTGATCTCCATGATGTGTTTGGCTTGATGAAGAAACTATTGCTGCTTCTCATTATCCCACTCTTGTGGCAACCCTGGAGTCAGTAGATAGGAGAGGATGTTTTCATACAAATTTGTTTCTTTAGGAGTTTGAGAATTAACAGCACTAGCAAAGAGGAGTTCATTAGGAAATTGATCAGATAATGGGCTCTAATCCTCTTTGTTATTCCATCTCAACTGAGACAAGTGATCAACTACCATATTCTTAGTCCCCTTTTAATCAATTTTCATCAAATAAAACTCCTAAAGGATCACCAACCACCGTATGACATGGGGTCTTACCATTGGCTTGTTTATCAGGAACCATATAGCACTGTGGTCGATGTGCATAAACACTTGGTATCTAAGAACATAGTGCCTAAGTTTTTCTAATGCATACATCATTTTCATAATCTCCTTTTCAATGGTGGTGTAGTTGAGTTGTGCATCCACAACACTTCTTCTTGCATAGTGGATGTAATATGGATGTTTTTGATCATCCATTTGTGTAAGTGTGATTCCCAAGGCATAATTGGATGCATCTGTTATGATATGGAATGACCTAGACTAGTATGGCACTCATAGAATTGGATTTTCTACAAGTTTTTTCTTCAATTGTTGGAATGCATTTTTGCATTCCTTAGTCCAGATAAATGATGCATCTTTCTTTGTAAGTTCTACCAATGACTTGATGATCTTTGAGAAGCTTTTAATAAAGAATCAATAATAACCAGTGTGACCATGGAATTACCTCATATCCTTCACTATTTTAAGTTGTCTAATTATTTCTTGGATGATCCTTATTTTTTTTGGATTTACCTCGATCCCTTTGTTTGAAATTCGATGCTCCAAGACAATGTGCTCTTGCATTATGAGGTGGCTCTTCTACCAGTTGAGCTTAAGGTTAGTCTCCACATACCTTTTGAGAACTTGCTCAAGGTGGTACAATGCTTGCTTAAATGTAGCCCAAAGGTGAAGAAGTAATCCATGAAGACTTCTACTATGCTATCGATTTGTCGCTAAAAGATGCTAAGGATCAATCGTTAAAATGTTGTGGGAGCATTACATAGGCCAAAGAGAATCTTTTGATATGCAAAAGTTTGCCAAGGACTTATGAACATTGTCTTGGCTTGATCCTCTGGTACGATATGAATTTGGTTATAGGCACTATAACCATTGATAAAGATGTAGTAACAATGCTCCACAATGGTATCTAGCACTTGGTCCATAAATGGAAATGGGAAATGATCTTTGTAAGTTGCCATATTCAATAGCCTGAAGTCTATATAGATTCTCCATTTTCCTTATTTCTTGGATACAATAACAAGTAGGCTAATCCATTCACTATCCACAATTGGATAAATGAACCCAGCCTTGAGGAGTTGTTCAATCTCCTCTTTGACAATTTTCTTAAGTTTTGAGTTTAAGTGTCTTTGTAGTTATCTCTTTAGTTAGATGGAGGAGTCTGTATAAATTCTATGCTAACATATCCTTGGATCAATTCATGTTAATTCATGATATGACTAGGAAAAGGTGGTTGGCCATTTATTCACAACTTCCAAAAATTTCTTTTTCTATGTAGAAGCAAGTGTGGCATTGATAATGATTACCTTGCCATTATTTAGAAATGCATACTCCATTCCTACTGATAGAGCCTTTAATTCAAGGGGCTATTGCTTGAAAGTTTTGGGGATCTCTAACTCTTCCTAATCAATCTCACTTTGTGCCTCAGAGAGTTGGCAATGGAGTTGCTCCAACTTATCCATGCCTTAAACATAGGAACTTGTGAGGCTCTTAGCTAGTTCCATACATATTATTAATCCAATCTTACTTTTGATTGTTAGCCACCAAGTGTCCTTCTATTTACTAGCTACTATGTATAGGCACCTTTAAATCTCTATGATCTTTGCACACTGACTACATGCCTAAAGTGATGTGCCTTTGATAGTCAATAGTTTTTTCATGTAGTGGCACTCTATGTAACTATACACGATGCATGGAACTCTCTTCTTCTCAATTTTTCCAAATTCATTTTTCTTGAAAATCTTCAAGGAAAGGATTCTAATCCTCAACCTTGCATCTATGGTGCTTAGCCATGCTCTTCCCATGATGATAGGGAAGTTCCCTTTGCTATTTTCCACATGGATCAATAGAAAATTAGCAAGATATAACCATCCACAAACTATGGTCATAATATCCTCCATCAATTCTAAAGGAACAGTAATAGATTGGTCTGCCAACTCTAATATGATACTCTTTTTCAATGGAGGAAGGATCTAGGCTTTGTACATTTCTTACGAAGTCAAGTTAACACTAGAACCTAAATCCAAAAGAGCTTTACATGGTTCATTTCTGGTGATCTACAAATAAATAAGAGGACTCCCAGGATTAGATCTCTTCCTAGAAAGATGGCTGGCCTTGATCTAATCTATGACCACATGGGTCAACATGATAGTGTGTAATTTAGGAGCACTTTGGTTTAAAGGTTTCTTGATGGAAATTTCAAAGGTTGAAGTAGTAGGGTTAATAGCCATAGGTGTTTGTGAGGGCTTGGTGGGACTATTGGTTCTAAAGAATGATCTCTTACAGGGCTTGGATTCAAAATTACTTGGCTAAGGAGCTGGCTATAAGTTTACTACCCTCATAGCATTTCTTTGTTGTGGCTAAGCAATTATTTCACCCTACATGGCTAGATTAGGTGGTAGAGGAGTCAATGATGGTCATGCAGGAGTGGATGGATGTTGAGAAGGATAGTAAGGAAATGGGGACTCCCCCCTTGGAGAAGGCTCTCTATAGTATTCAGAAGGATAGTAGTGGTATGGGAAGGAAGCATGACCAAAAGAGTCACATGGAGAGAATGGTTACTAAACATAGTACCCATAAGGATTAGGTTGGTGATAAGGGTACTATTGCTTGGGAGGTGGCATCTCCCACAACTTTGGATGTTGTCACTATTGATACTACTCTTTAGGTTTAGGTAGCACTCCACTTGGATAGTAAGCTTGGTGGAATTACTGGTAATAGTTGTCTTGTGGGTAAGGCAACCTCCTAGGTGCTTGCTATTTTGCCAATCTAGGATTTAAAGAATACATCCTAGATTCTTGTAGGTGTGACAATATAGGGCAACATCCCTTGGGATGTTCATATTGGTAGATGTCATACCTCTCATTATTAGATTTTGAACCCACAACTTCCTATACTATTACAAATTTTCCCTTATTTTTATGATATTCACATTCAGCCTCCTTTTTCTTCTTTCATTCACAACCACTGCCTCCTTGATCTCTACATTCATCAAAGTATTTTGAAACTTTTCATCCAAGGAGTTCCACATCTTGTCAATATTAACTGATAT
Source organism: Gnetum montanum (assembly GCA_015680685.1). Taxonomy (NCBI): domain Eukaryota; kingdom Viridiplantae; phylum Streptophyta; class Gnetopsida; order Gnetales; family Gnetaceae; genus Gnetum; species Gnetum montanum. The sequence continues at coordinate 101,577 of MNCI01005261.1, read as the reverse complement.
TTCTATAATAGATTTTTGGATCGGCAAGGTTTTCTTCTACACCACTTCATCAAGTGGTGCCTCTTCCTCCTTCTCATAGAAATAGACCTCCCTCTTGCGAATGAATGGGTCTTTGTTGTATTCTTTTGCACTTTCTCATTTTTTTAATTCTTCTTCTTCTTTGGCCACTTGCTCAATGAGCCTTTGAATTTGATGGGCCCTTAACTTAGAGGGTCTCCCTTGGGCATAGACCCCAAGTATTCTCCTTGATTCAATTTTGAGTCCATCTATGATATGGGGTAGTTGTTCCCATTGAGAGTATTTATGGCTTGGGCATTTATGCAACAAAGAGTAATACTTGCCCATGGTCACATCCAAGGACTCATGAGTACCTTTTTTCCACCCTTGGATTTGCCTCCTCAGACTAGACACTCTAGAGTACGTTTGGTATTTATCATTGAATAGCTTCAACATCATACTCCATTGCTAAATAAATTCTAGTTCCAAGGATCAATACTAGATTTTTACTTCCTTTATGAGTATTCTTGGAAATAGTTTTAGATTTTTCCATTCATTCTCCACATTTTGCAAGGCACAGGCATCATGAAATACTTGTAAATGATTATGTGGATCTGAATTATATCCCCCTCAAACCTCGAGATATTGTTCATATCTAGCCATTTAATGTAGCTATCCTTCAAGTTCCTAGTGGGAATTCTAATGGCCTTTGAAATATTTAGCATGTTTCTAGTAGCTAGCAGGGGTTCATCATGGTCATAATGGTCTCTATAACCCATGTTATGACTATGATGCTTACGATGAGTCCTATTGTGCCTTTGTTCTCGGTGACACTCATCCCCCTATTACTACTCATGCCCCTGGTCCCTATTATCCCAGTGGGATCTATGATTATCCTTATCCTACCATTCATCACCATCATGATCTCTACTACTTATTCCATGGTCCTAGCCCCTACTTCTCCTATTGAAGTTGGAGGAGGAAGATAATGAGGATGATGATGAAGGCAAAGAGGAAGGAGAATCAACACCAAAATGATTTCTACTGTCTTCTCTTCTTCAGTCCCTACCTTGATCACCATGTTTATCTTTCTCCTAGTGCCTGTCATTGTTCCTGCCTCTAGATGAATGGTTGTGGATACCATCTTTCGAGACCCCTTAATCTTGAGACATGTTCTTCCTGTTACCAAGGTTGTCCACAGTTAACTACAACCATTAGTTAAGGGTCTCCCCATCAAAGAGAGGAGGAGAATCTATGTATTGGGAGGCACCCAAAAAGAAGTCCTTGTCTTCTTTGTGGGTTTGTAGAAATAAGTGGTTAGGAAGCCTTTTGTCTTTTGAAGCCTCATATCAAGCATTCATTTTCCAATCTTTGTTTTGTTTGACCTCTATGGGATGATAATTCTAATAAGCATGGTCTTGAACCTCATACTCTGTGTTTAGTTTAACAATGCCAAATTTGATGAGATTGTTCAATAGCATTACATGAACAGATTGGTCAGGAGGTAACATGATGTCACCTTCCATGTCCCTCCATTGCAACTACTTGTCCTGATGTAGGATGAAGGTGAAATTTGGAGTTTAAGCATCCGAATGAGTATAGACAACTTTAAACTATTGGGGCACTTGTGTCTTTTGGCCTTATTTTCTTTGATTGGATCTACTTACAAATGGTGGTGAAGAATTTTCCCTGCAAGAAGAAGCTATATTAGTGATTCTTCATAAATAATAAGTGTTTGTTATTGCTATTTATCTTAATAGTTTAGCATTAGTTTCCTTTACAACTTTATTAGATGTTTTTACTATCTTTCCTATGTAGCATCCTTAGCTAACTAAAATCCTTGGCAATGATGCTAATGATGAGCAACAGGTAGTCCCTACACCCAACCATATGAATCACAAGCATTACACTAGTGATCTAGTTGAATTCTATGGACTTTAGTTCCTAAATGCATCAATGAGCAAAGACAATGACTTAGGGATGTGATTGTTGTCTTCTTGGCTTCACTTGTGTAAGTGCAAGTGTAAGCTAATGCACATGATTTATATTTATATTTATATTTTATTTTATTTAATCTAAATGAAAAATAAGAGGATTAATTAAGGATCAACTACTTAACTATCTAGTACTTTAATCTAGCTATCCTAACATAAGCATCTGAGCCCACTTTCCATTCACATCCTAAACTTGCTCTAACGCTACTAGGTTACCAAGTGCCTATTGCTTAGTGATGATCCACGATATCGTGTACGTGATATCACATCTGCCACGTGATATTGCATACGCGATATCGCATCCTACCTCATCTTCTATAAATAAGCGGCGTGCCCTTGGTTCCAAGGAAGTTAGACTTAGACCCTTAGCCAGATTCTTGCAGTTTTGTTATTCCAGAGTTAGAATTATTTTTGTGTGCCTGCAGTATGAGTCATAAAGTGAACGGATCTTTATTCGAGCAATTTGTACCTAAGCACAATTTTGTGTACAGCAATAAAGACGAACTTTATGATAAGCCTTGCAGCATACAGATTAAGCTAATTACTAGTTAATTATTGGTTAATTCTTTTCTAGTTTATTAATATCTCTCTCAACCTTCAACCCCCTTAGTTAAATACAATCAATACGACTGCTTCGAGCATGTGTGTAGCGCTTGGTAACCCAGTAACAATTAGCGTTTGGTAATCCCAACAACATTGCACTAGTTCAGGATGTGTATGGCAAGTGGGAACAGATACTGGTGTTAGGAACATTTAGAAACTAGTTAATGAATAGTTAATGTAAGTTAGCCACTTAGCTCTCTCTCCCTCTCCTTTATTAGTAGAAGACATAAAAAATATAAAAGTTATAAAAATCATGTACCTCAAGCTTACTTAACCATACAATCATGACAATACAAGTAATTTTTGGAAGACAACGATTGATTAACCCTGAGTGTTCCATTAAGGTGCATAAGCACTTAGTCCTTGGAGTTTGACTAGATCGTGTGTGCAATGCTCGTATTCATATTGGTTGAGTGTAGGGGTACCTCACCACTCATCATTGGCACTATTGCCAAGGAGTTAGTTTTTTGTGCACTGCGTAGAACATAGGAAATCATTCATATCATTGGAACGTTAGAATGAACCCTTAGGGTTAATCAAAGAAAGACAAGAAAATGGTACATTGCACACCAAACAAGACAAGATGTCTTCTTCTTCGCATAAGAGCACTTCACCACCTAGGACTAACACAACAAGCATTCGGCGGCATAATACACATAACTAAGATTCGCCAATTCCTCAATAGTTTCGTGTGGTATATACTCATCCCGATGAGTATGTACCCGATTTCACCTTTATTCTCCACCAAGATGAACAATTGCATTGGAGAGACTTGGAGGGTAACATAGTGTTGCCTTCAGACTGATCAGTCCCCAACATGCTCCTTTGTGCTCTCACATGAATAGGCATGCCACTTTTATATGTAGAATACATTGCATGTGATCATGACACAGGGGACTATCATCCCACAGAAGTGCAACATCAAAGGAACTTGCGACAAGAGAGATACCATACATCCTTGAAGGCTAAATGGCCCCATGATGCTCTACACATTTTGAGCAAAATTGAGAATGGTGAACCTGCTTCAATAGGTTCCCCATGAAACGATGTTCCTCCTTCTAACACTAGTCAATAGGTGGTGTATCATAACCTTCACTCCACTATTCACAACCCTGATTTTGATACCCATGAACATGAAGTGTTTAACGAGGGAACATGAACACACAATAAGGATGGACGTTCTAATCATGATCACGATCAAGGCCAAGACCACCAAAGAGAAGGTAGAAAACACCATCATGGTGATGGTTCTCCTTCTTCTTTACCTTCATTGTCATCTTCACCCTCTCCTTCAGTGTCCAGACACAGTCATAAGGAAACCAATCGTGAGGATAAGGGAGAACAAAGTGAAAAACATTGATAAGATAGTCAAGAATGAGGATGAGGGCACTCTAAGGAATCAAGGCATAGAAGAAGGGAGAGTAGGGAACCATGTAGACACCATATATGCTTTAAACGAGACGATCATGAAGAACCCCTACTTGCAACTAGAAGCATGCTAGATATAATGGAGGCCGTAAAAGTTCCAACAAGGCACCAAAAGGACAATAGGATCAAGAGGTTAGACATGAACAAAATCCCACGATTTGAAGAGCAATACAACGGTGATCCTCAAAATCATTTACAAGCATTCCACAATGCATGTGCCTTTCAAAACATAGAAAACAAGTGGCAAAAACTGAAGTTGTTCCCAAGGACACTAGTGAAAGAAGATGAAAGCTGGTACCGGTCCTTAGAACCAAAATCCATTCGGAGGTGGAGTACAATGTTAGAACTATTCAATGATAAGTACCAAATGTACTCCCAAGTGTCTAACCTACAGAAGCAAATCCAAGGATGGAAGTAAGGAAATCATGAACCCTTGGATGTTGCCATGGGCCACTATTACTCACTGTTACATTGTTGCCCTAGCCATGGTTATTCGCAGTGGGATTAACTATGCCATCTTGTGGATGAACTTAGGCATGAAACAAGAAGAACCCTTGGGACATATGGCCAAGGAAGGTTATTAGAGCTTAGGTCTCATCAAATTCATAGATTTCTAGAGCAAGTAGCCAAAGAAGAAGGTGAGCTACGAAAGAGAGAAAGTGCGGAAGAATATAACCGAGATCCTTCCCTCCGAAAAATGGGAGTGAGATTTTGTGAGGAGGAAGAAGAGTCACCACTCGAAGAGATGGTGAATAGGAAAACTTTGCCTCTCCAAAAGTTAATAACAGAAGTATTGGCAAAGGTAGATCAAATGTGGGACTCCCTGGATAGTAGGTTTGAAACTATTCTTAAAATTGTAGAGGAGTCTAGGAAGCGAGGTAGTGACCGCGAAAAAAATGAAAAGAGAGAAGTGGAAAATGCACGTAACAAGTGTAAGGGAAAAATGGCCATCACAAAAGAGGTTGTGGATTTAGACACGGACAATGATGGTGGATGCGAGATATGCCAATATGACCATCCTAAGGGATGTTGCCCAGTAATCTCACATCTACAAGAGTTTGGGATGTCTGCACTCAACCCACGACTAAATAAATGGCAAGCACCCCGATGGTTACCTTATCCCCAAGGTAACCCAAGGAAGTTCCACCAAAATTTAACATATTATCCAAGTGGAACTCCACCACAACCTGTTGAGCAACATCAACAGTGGCAATACCCATAGTCATGGGGGATGCCACCACCAAGGCAACAATACCCCTACCGACAACCTAACCCATATGGCTACTACGTGCAACATCCAATCTCTCCACGTGACTCTATTAGTCACGTTACACTACAACATCACTACGAAGCTCATAAGTATTATAGAACTCCTTCTCCTAGGGAAGATAACCCACAAACATACCATCCTTCAAATCCATCTGCAGCTCTCACACCAATAGCTCCATTACCACCCGCTCCAGCAATGTAAGGGGAACTCCCTACTCAACTGCAGCAACGCAATGCCACAAGGGCTGTGAATCCTCAACCCGTTGTTGGTTCTAACAACCGTATGAAGAAAAGACCTTTCTTCAAAACCAATAGTCCAACCAAGCCCTTACAACCACAAGTGGTTGAACCTCTGAATGCCTCCCCATCAAATAAAGCTTCAAAGCTCCCTTCGAACCAGACACTGAGCTCAACGCATACGGTTATGTTAACACATGCCGTAATTGACTGGATCAAGGTTGGCCACCTTCCCAAGAAATTCTCTAATCTTGGAAGCCCTCTAATCTATCTCCAAATCACTGGGAATGAGCCATGAAAAACTCTTCTGGACTCAGGTTCTAGAGTCAACTTAGTATCATAAGAAATATACAAAGCCTGGAACCTACCTCCATTAAGGAAGAGCAATATTCACCTAGAGCTAGTTGACCAGTCCATCACTGTTCCCTTGGGACTGGTGGAGGACATTGTCACCATTGTGTGTGGGTCATCGTACCCAACTGATTTCCTAGTGGTTGATAGCTGATTAAGAGAGAAACTCACTAACATGCATGGAACTAACTGAGGGAATAACTTGCACTTACATCGAAAGCATAGATGCACTAGATCAAGTCCGCTACCAACTTCCAAGCCTTAACCTTGAAAACATCAACTGGGGGAAGTTGAAAATTCCTAAAAAATTCAAACAAGAGCCTTGATAAGAGATTATTAGTCAATGTGCAATAGACCAAACCCTTTCATGAATTTAGAATGATTAGTGTACATAATACCTCTGAGAAGGGACAACCTTGCTCACTATTTTAGATCTCCTCCTTCCAACTCAGTCATGGGGGAGACAGCCACCTCTACTAACCATTTGAGGTCCTCAGTTCCTTTTTAAGTTTTTGTTTTACAAATTTCTTTAACTTTTCTTGTTTTTGTTTTGCAACATC
>MNCI01005261.1:82331-92996 GCA_015680685.1 Gnetum montanum | reverse complement strand
CCTCTCCTTTATTAGTAGAAGACATAAAAAATATATAAGCTATAAAAATCATGTACCTCAAGCTTACTTAACCACACAACCATGACAATACAAGTAAGTTTGGGAAGACAACGATTGATTAACCCTGAGTGTTCCATTAAGGCGTGTAAGCACTTAGTCCTTGGAGTTCGACTGGATCGTGTGTGCAACGCTCATATTCATATGGTTGAGTGTAGGAGTACCTCACCACTCATCACTTAGCATACCAAATAGCCACTCCTGGGATTACCAAGTGTTAAGCAGTATGTTTGAAGTGGTCGTACTTATGTGTTGCTATTAAATGGATTAATTAATCAAAGTCATTAATGTAAAAATGCATAAGTAATAAAGTGCACAAAAGGAAACCTTAATCTATCCCAAGTGTTGCAAGGAATGTTAAGAATCTCATCTTATTTTCAATCACAATAATGTCTTTAGGTACAAGATGCTCAAATAAAGAACCGTACAATCCTTGAAATCCTATTGCAGGCACTCAGAACATATTCTAACTTTGGGCTAAGAAAATTGCAAGACTTCGGTTATGCTATGAACTTAAAATGTCATAAATACGGTGGGTGCACACATTTATATAGGCAAAGATAGACACTACGTCAATAGTTTTGTGTCAATGCATCTAACCATATATCAATGGGGATGTGTTAATGCATGCTTCTCAACGTAGCCCATAGAGTGATTTATCAAGGTGCAAGCCACTTGAATAAGATTTTGGAAAAATAACTCAATTCAAGTTATAGGCACTCACTGATTGTGACTATAAATCAAGAAAATAAATTCTAGGAGTTTCCCTACTACTATAATAATAGATGTCATTAACATGGTAGATGAGGGGTATTTATAGTTGAAATCAACCTTTGGAGATATCGCATCTATGACATCGCATTAAGACTACAATATTATAGGTACAATATCATATCTATGATATCACACTTGTACTAGTAACTATTTATTCATGTACCATGTAATGGTTAGTTTTTAACAACAAAAATATTTATTTTACAAATAAACAAAAATAATAATTTTAAATTGTATAATAGTTAGTTTTGAAACTAAAATTGAAATTTTATTATGTTTCAAGATCCTTTGGATCTATTGGATAGTAGAATTGTACATGCTATGACTTTTAAAAATATCATTAGAATAAATCAACCATATTTGCAACTTTAATATCCCACCTATGTCAAATATCTTCAAATACAGGACATTGTAGGAAAATGTCATATTCATTTTCAATGCTATTGTATGGCATATTTGTTCTTTAGGAGGAATTTTGAGCCATCTATTTATTTAAACTCTCAAAAGATGAGATTGCATTTGTGTTATGCTTATTGTATATCATAAGTCATCAGGAATAGCAATAGATAAATAGTTTGCATTTGGATTAAGGCTTTCTTAACATTATTTAAATAGAATATTCTTTCTTCTATATTTTTGAAAGCTTTTGAAATAATTTTGTTTCACTAATTTGCAAACCTACTTAGGATTAATGTAAATAATATGCTCTTGAATATTCTATTTATAAAACCACATAACTTCCTTATGAAGTCATCGTTTACCTTGAGTTGCCACCATCACTTTGTTTGGTGTATTTATCCAATGAGAATTTATAAAGTTTAGGAGTGTAGGCTATAAATTGACAAATAACTTTAAATTCAAAAAGCACAATATCATATTGTACTTACTTCTTTACTTTGAATTCATGATGTAGGAAAAGCTTCTAAATTTCTTCTATTTTTTTCTAATATTTATTTGTTAGATCATGATTCCATACAACACATCTATAAAGAATAGTTGGTTGGATAATAGCATGATATAAATAATTATAATATAAGCACACCCCAAGATATATAATTCAATTAGAACTTTATAACTTAGCATTGTTCACTAAAATTGAACTCATAACTTGGAGCTTTCAAATTAAAAGTCTTAGCACTAGGCTACCTTATCATTTAAAATTTATTTTTTAAAGATAACTAAGACTTTCATACCATTAGGAGCTCTTTGAGCAATTCATTAATCCCATTTGTAATTGTGTGAATATTCTAAGCCAAGATATTTATAAGAGGAAGTTATGTTGGGTTTAGTTTTAAGTTGAGTTGAGTTGGATTAGGGTAGCGTGAGTAGGAGTGATGGGGTGGACCAGGCAGGGTGCAGATCCTTTTATTTCATAAAATGAAGCTGTACAATAAATTATTTAGAAGAAGATAATTTTATTTTTACTCGTGAGAAAGTCACAGAGTATTAAAAATGGACTTTTATTTAAGAAAGTTACGGTTTTAGAATTACTTAAAAAATGCTTGTAGGGGCGCACCTGACGCATCTCGTTATTTCCAAATATTCCCAGGGTTTCGGAATTAGGGTGAAAATTGTATCGGAAGAGGCTGTCTAAATCTGAAACTGCAGCACAAGAGATTTTTCTGTGTAAGAGATAAAAGAGAAGCGAGGAAACGGGAACAATGGGGGATTACAAGCTGTGCATCGACGGAGCTTCGCGGGGAAACCCCGGAAAGGCAGGAGCCGGTTTTGTTGTTTACGATCAGTCTGGGAGAGTGGTGAAAGAAGGAAGCAGCTATCTGGGACCTGGATACACCAATAATCAAGCTGAGTACGAAGCTCTGAATCAAGGTCTCGGATATGCCCGAAATAATCTTCCAGATCTTCAGCACCTTGAAATCAGATCTGATAGCCAACTCGTTTGCAATCAGGTTTGCGCTGTCTCTGGCGTCATTTTATTTCCGGTCGTTACTTAATTACCACCATTTGGAGTGATTTTCAAGTCAAGGTGCTTGTTTCTCGACCTGGGTTCTTGCAGGGTTAGGCTTTCGTCCATCTACTAACCCTTCTGGGTTCAGCTTGGTGGGATGTACATTAACCCTCTAGGTCATGGCCTTTAAATCCTTGGCTTTAGTGGCTTAGTTTATTTTGATGGGATGAAAGGTTGATGACTTACAATTCATGTTAATGAGCTAAAAGAGACACCAGTATGGATGATCATTTATATGACTTGGAGATTCCTTTTTGTTCTAATAATCGCGCATTCATAAAAAGAACATGAAGGAATCTCTCTCAACCCGGGAGCAGTGTGGACATATTGCCTAAAGAGCATCAAGAGCCATCAATCTCTTTCTTAAAGGGACACAGTGCAACATGAAACACCAAACAAAACAAGCCACTTTAGGGGGTATTAATGAAATCCAATTCAAACAAAACAAGCCACTTTAGGGGGTATTAATGAAATCCAATTCTGAAAAACAAATTGTGGACTAGAAAGATTCACTTTTTACCAATTTATATTCCATTTAAGATTAAGAGTGTGTGTGATAACTTGTAGTACCATGGTCTGGTAGATTGTTCAATGAGAATGATTTTTGAAATCATGCTTACCTACCTACTCTCAATAATGTTGTTATCAAAAGAACCAGAGCAATTGTTTGCAAGGAATTCAAGGATCTTATTATAACCTGAGCCAAACCGTCCTGCTAAGAAAAAAGAGACCTTGAATCTTCGACCAAGAGAGAGGAGTTCTGATAGAAGGAGGCCACACAACTTTCAATTGATCAATGCTAAACCTGTAGAAGATAAGAGCAGTTCAAAAATTTAAATCCAACAAGCAGCAACCAATTTTGGATCACCAAAGCAAAGCTTCAGCTGATCATTTATCCTCAATTAGCATCAAATACTGTCTAACTTGAACCCAGGATCTCTATATTGTAGAGAGAAATAGAGAAGCCCTTATCTTAAGTTTTAGAGGAGTCAGGAAGGCTTTAAAATAGCAAGAAGCTTCCCAATTTTTTCTATCCTTTAAATGTCTAGGAGAGATAGCATTTCTGACCAAAATTTTTCATGGCTCTTGACCCCCGTATTCCAGAATAATCCATTTTGTTGCAATGCTTTTTGCAGGAAGCATAATAGTAGGAAGACCCAGTTCTCTAATATGCGTAGGCTGTGTACAAGATCTCCCAGCAACCCCCGTTGTAGTGACGAATGATTACTTGAAGAAGACCATAGGAAACCTTTGAGAAGTCTATCAGTCTTTTCATAAGCTGTAGAAGGTGCTAGGCAAGACGAATAAAATATGTGAGATGAAGTCAAAATCATTCTGCAAATAAGAGCTTTTATTGCTAAAGTTAGTTGGTTAGAAGTTCAAATCTCAATTTTTTTTTTATTCTCTGGATCACCCATTCCCAAAGTTTGTTGCCTGACATATCATGACTGAATCACATACCAAACAATCTAAATATAGATTCTTACCAGGTAGATCAAAAGATTGTGGACTCATACTATGACTAGAATAAACAGACTTCTCCCAGTTAATTATAGACCCTGAAGCTTTAGAAAAAGTATTTTGGCACTGACAGAGAGTTTCAGCTTCTTCTAAGAAACCCTTAACAAGAAAGCAATAGTCATCAACAAAATGAGGAAATCAGATAACCAAATTGTATTTGTTGCCAGAATATACAGGTACGGGACTAAAGGACAACATTGGCGAACAGATCTTCAAAAAGGAAAGGCCTTGGATGAAATTTCATTAATAGTTACTTTAGCATTGGCATCAGCAAACAACATAGAAATGTAGCCTAGCATTTTTTCTCCAAAGACAAGCTGCGTTAACATACATATAATAAATTTCCATGAAATTCTATCCTATGCTTTTGCATAATCCACTTTGAGGAAGACAACTTGCTGCTGAGAAGAGTTGACCCATTCCCATCCTTCCACTAAAGCCATGATATTATTCAGAATAATCTGCCAGGTACAAAAGCTGTTTCCGCAGCACGTACCAAAAAAGGAAGTTAAGGTCTCAACTGAAACACCAAAACGTTTGCAATGATTTTATAAGATGTATTGAAAGGAGTAATGGGACGCTGGTCCTTGATAAATTGGCCACTGTAATCTTTAGGAATAATTTTTGTTTGTTTTGAGTAATGGTGAAAGTCTTTTTTATGGTACAGGGAAGCAATAATTAATTTTCCCCTATAGTTTCCAAATACTTCCCCTACAGTTTCCAAACATTTTTGAACTTATGTTTTCTTGTTATCTGTGCCGTTCTCTGCTCTGTATAATGCCGTAGATGTCTATGCAGATGGAAGGAACTTACAGGGTGAGAAATGATACGCTGAAGAGGTATCATGCAGCGGCTAAGGATTTACTGCGTGGGGTAAGCCATGATGTAAAGTGGATCCCAAGGGACGAGAATGGAGAAGCAGACCGATTGGCAAATCAGGCCATTGATTCTAATAACCGTCGTTACTGATAGATTCTCATGGCCGAAATAAACAAAATAAACTTTGTTGAAGTTTTAAAGATAACATGTGTGGTGTGAATTTTCTGATCTTACAAATCTACCGTACGGAGTCATTTTCAATGGCTTGTGAAAAACGTTTTGCCTTTTTTCTCACTATCCTCCTGTAGCTTGTTTTGAACAAATGCTTTGTTGGATTATGTTGCTGAAAATTTCTGCTGGTTGGTAACTTTTGTGCAACTTCTTTGTTGGGTTATGTTGCTGAAGATCTCTCTACAGTATATCTAAGTATTGGTTTGACATGATAAAACAGTTTGATTGTTATTGTTATATTTTAGAAAGGAATTTTTGTTTGAAATTTAGTATGCTTCGGAGGAATTTGCATTTTGCAGCTCTGGTTGTCTGAAATACTTTTCTGGTAACATTTCTATTTGTCAGGTTGACGAAGTCGTATTAAGTACTCCTATACAAGTTTATATTTGGAAATTACTATGGGATAAGCTAATGGTCCGTTGAAGCTAAATGATAATGAGGATAAACCATCTAAATGACATAGAGCCTTTACACCTACACAGGAACTAATGCAATTTACAAGCTATAATATTTTGGTTGTTTGTCATGATACGATACCATATTCAAATTAGAAATATGGGTAATTTCAAATTTAAAATAACATGATTCTACAATAAGTTCTCCCTGCTTCCTGTAGTATGGTATTTCAGCTTCTTAATAAATTTTTACTCATCTTAGATTATTTTTGCTAGTCATAAAACAATACCATATTTATGGGTAATACCTTAGATTATTTTTGCTAGTCATAAAACAATACCATATTTATGGGTAATTCCAAATTTAAAATAACATGTTTCTAAAATAAATTCTCCCTGCTTTCTGCAGAATGGTATTTCAGCTTCTTACTGTAAATTTTTTGATATAAATATGTCAGCATCATAGTGTACGAAAAAAGCAAGTCGCCTAGCCTATTTCATAATAATTAGTTGTAAGTTTTTAATCACAAAATTTTGCTATTTTCATACAAAACTATTTTGTTCAATTACCATAGAAAACATCCTCTTATAACATAGGGAATTACGATAGCGGATGTAAGGGCGGGAGCCTTTAAGGGATAATTGAATGGTATCAGCTCACTTTTTATATAGCAAAGCTCGCTCACGTGGGTAAAGGAAATCTAGACTATCTGACTACACAGTGTTTTATATAGCAAAGCTCGCTCACGTGGGTAAAGGAAATCTAGACTATCTGACTACACAGTGCAGCTGACCTTCAGCCTTCAAGCAGCTTGCTTCTCTGTGATCCTAAATTTCCATTTGGAACTTGCAATATCCATTTGGAGTTTGTGAGTGAAATAAAAGCAGGTTTGTGATGCTAAGGTTTTATTTTGAGCATGTTTTTGAAGCGATACCAATGAAGGTTAAAGATATAGATATGAAGCAATGTTGTAAGATCTGGCTTTAATGAGGTTAGGTTTTCATTCATCTCTTGTACCTTCTTGGTCTTTGCCTTGGTAGATGAACATTTGAGCCTCTTGTTGTTGAATCTTTTTCATGTTCTAAAGAAAAGAAGCCCAACCTATCTATAATGATTGAAAAATTTCAATTGGAAAATAAATCTAGTCTAGGGCGTGTAAGAATTTATAAAAAATAGCTCTCAAGTCTTTTTGTTTGATTACATGGAAGCATGTTGCAAAAAGGACATGGATGAGAGTTATCTAAAAAACAATTGTTATAGCCTAAAAAAGAAAATTTTATGTTGCACCCAAGAAGACCATAGCTATGTTGTTTAAACATGCGTTTTTTTAATGGTTAGAAAGTTGAATGTTCCAAATTGCTTGTGTTAGATGCTTTTAGTTTGTGGAAAAAAGAATTATTTGGTCATCTTTAGCAATCATACTATTGGAATTTCTACTAGATGGACTCTTGATCAAAACTTTAAAATTTTGGAAAAATCCAATGAAAGTTTTTAAAATTTGAATTTACCATGAGTCGTGCTATGGTCATTAACCATTGATGAAACATTATTGTAAGGGACTGCAATATCATGGCCTAACATATGTCATATAAATATGATGTAGTGGGCAATGGTCATGTCTATAAATACAAGTCCACCATTGCATCAAAATGAAGTTTAAGTTCAACATAGTGAAATTTTTGCAATTTTTTTTCTTGAAGTTAGTGTGAATGCTTGCAGTGTGGTAAATTACAATTGTATGGAATTTTTATTTGAGTGGATTGTTCCTAGACACAATTCATGAATGGTAATAAAGATGGAGATTGTTCTTCATCATTACAGCAGATCACTTAGAATAGATGTACTTTTCCATGTTTATTTTTACTAAGTCATTTATTATTTCAATGTTCATTAGTAAGGTGGAATAAGTACGACTAGTTTCAAGTGTAAAGTGTAATTGTTTGGTAAGCTAGTAGTGATTTTACTTGATTCTCTCAATAGTAAAGTTACTTGCTAATTCCAGTAATAGTTACATAAGCCTAGGATGTATACAGAAAACCATGAACATATGCTTATCGCCAATAGCTTTACATTTTCATTGTACTTAGAGATAAAAGTTACATTAATCTTTACTATGTTTACACTTAGCATACTTCAAGCTAATCAACATCATTTTATCATATACCTCACTAAGATTTAAATCATACGCTTTGCACTTTGCAAACTCTAAGTGAGAAGACAATGATCACAAACTTACTGTCAACTCACTAGTATACTTGCATTGTTTATTCACGGATTATGATATGATTGCATGTGAACACTTGTGACTTGTATGGTTGAATGTTGGAATATCCTACTACTCATCATTGGCATCATTGTTGAGGATGTGTCAATATTTGCTTGTTAGTTGATTTTACATAGTTCGTTGTATTAAGTATCATAAAGTATACCTTTCATACATAGAATAATTTCTCAAAATGTACACATACTTAAGCCTTAAAAAAATTCAAATGGCTTCTACAACTAAAGTGAAATTTCCATGTGCTATCGATCTTAATGAAAGTAATGATAGAGGTTATAATGAAGAAGATTAAAGTGCACCAATTCAAACAAGAATCTCATATGCTCATACTGATCCTTATTATCCTAATTTCATATTCATTTTCCACCAAGATGAATAATTTGGATGGTGAGACTTACAAGGCAATATTGTCTTGCCACCCAAATGTTTAGCACCATCAATGCTTCAAGTAGTTCTCATGAGATTAAATCTTAGCCATGTACAAGAAGGGTATCAAGTTACTAAAAACATGACTAGGCCATATTAGCCAACAAAGGCTCAAATACGAAGGGACACTATTATGGAGGTAAGATATGAGCAAGAGAAAGGGAAGAGAGCACCATAGAAAATTGTCCTATCAAACCCATAGATATAGGTCCTAGACACTAGTAATATGCATTGAAAATCCTAAAAAAATGAAGCTATGTTTAGCTCTTCTAGAAATCCTTGGAAGAGATGGGGACTCTAGACTTAGGAGAAATTCAAGGCCTAAGACCTTCGATATATTTAGAAGAGATGAATCAAAGAGTCATAGAAGGTGAACCAGTTGATATCATTCTCCAACTTTCCCATCTTCTTCATCACACTCATCAACAAATTCTAATATGAGGAAACAAACACTAAGGGATCATGATAAGGAAACGAGAAGAGATCATGGGAGACATGCAAATAGAAGAGACATCTTGAAGCAAAATAAGATGGTGATGAAGAAAAAGAAGGAAGGATCAGACATGAAAAAAGAGAACATCACGAGCATTAGAGGGGTCACCACTATAATAGGGCCTATGAACCCAAAGACTATGAAGAACCCCTATTAGCCACTCCCAGTATGATCAATATCAAGGAAGTAGTGTACATTCTTACTAGATATTTAAGGGATAAATGCATTAAGCGACTTGACATAAATAATATTTCAAAGTTTGAAAGTGGCTATAATGCAGATCCATGACATCATCTCCAAGCCTTCCATGATGCTTCTACCCTACAAAATATAGAGAATGATTGGTAGAAATTAAAGTTGTTCCCTAAAATACTCATAAAGGAAGTAGAGAGTTGGTATAGCTCCTTAGAACTAGAATCAATCTAAAAATGGAGTACCATGTTAGAGCTCTTTAATGACTGATGAGTGGTGAGGTACCCCTACACTCAACCATATGAATATGAGCGTTTTCACGCGCAATCTGGTTAAACTCCATAGACAGACTAGTTGTGGCACCTAGATAGTTAGCCTTAGGTCGTAGTTCGCTATCTTCCCACCTAGACTAGTATTATCTTTGTTATGTATGGTTTAGTCCAGAGTGAGGTGTATGATGTGTTCTATCCTAATGCTACTCCTGAAGGTAGTGGAACATAAGATTAACTAAGCTAGGAGGAAAAGGGTAAGAGAATCTAATCTAGCCTAAGTGCGATAAGCATCCGTTCCTTGATTACCCGTACACATCTTGGACTTTGTGCATGACTACCACTGGGATTACCAAGCGTAGATCCTAGGTACGCTACTGGGTTACCAAGTAGTCACACTTAAATGCTCGTAATCAAGTCGTACTCATTCCACGGTTTAACATGAGTTTAAGGGTGAGAGAGATTGACTAGGAGAGCAGTAAATAACAATTAAATAATTAATTACACTAAGTGAATGCTGAAATGATGAAGTAATCTTGATCTTTATTTCCGGTCATGTGCGTGTCCAAGTACATCACACTCGAATAAAGGATGCCATACAATTACAATCACCACACTGCGGGCATACATTGGAAAATAATTCTTTCTCTGGAGGGATAAAATTGCCAGAGTTTCGCTAAGGATCTAAAACTAGATGCGACACAAGGGAGAGCCACCTCTTATTTATAGAACTGGCGGCGGGCTACGATATCATGTACGTGATATCGTAGGGAAGGACGCGATATCGCGTACACGATATCATGGCTGATGTGATATCGCGGCTACGATATCGCAGTTGCGATATCGCATACATGATATCGCAGCCCATGCGATAACATGGCTGTGATATCATGGCAACGATATCACAGCCACTGTGATATCGTTGCAGCGATATCACAACTAGCAAATTCATGACTCATCATACCCCCACGACTGAATGAAAACTCGTCCTCGAGTTATAGAGAGAACAAGCTCCATTGATTACATAGTGGATAGGTATGGGATTATTGATTGACTAGAATGGATTCATGCTACAGTGTGGAGTTAGAACAAAATTGAGACACAACACAAAAGAATATCCTATGATTACAAAATGGTGGAACTCATGTAGTTCTTGGTGGTGGTGGCTCCTCCATTGGTTCCTTCCCTTTGTCTTGTGCTCCAGGCTTTGAGGCTTGATGGCATTGAAGTATGGCCT
>MNCI01005261.1:38362-74176 GCA_015680685.1 Gnetum montanum | reverse complement strand
GGTGGGGGTGGTGGGTGTGGGGGGCGGGTGGGGTGAGATAGGGGCAATCTCACACATTTCTAATCCAATGTTGATCAGGGGGAAATGGATAAAAACCAAAGTGGAAAGTTGGTGTTTTTCCACTAGAACTTGGTTTTAGCAGGCTACCAATTTTCTTAGCTAGGAAAGATGGGGGGAAGTTGACTTCTAGAAGTTTGATGGTTTCTGGAAGGGTTACACTACCCACTTTGAAAATTGGAAAAAATTGGTAGCAAAAAGAAAAAAAGGTGAAATATTTCAATGATGGCTTTGGACTAAAAAATTCAAGTAGTTGTTGCATAAAGCCAACACCCATCCATCTACAACTTCCATGCTATAGTTTTGGTCATAGGGGGAAGGGGAAATGCTAATTTTTTGAAATTTTTTTCTATAAAGAATCAAAAAAAGACTTTCAATTAGCAATGTTGGCTATGGGAAAGATAGATTTGGTCATAGAAATTAGGCAGAGATCCTCCTTCTAGCACTAGAAAACTGTTGTAGCTGAAAAAATCAATTGTTGGAAAATCAATATATCTGGCACAACAACCTCAACCTTGAATTCCTAGGGCATCTGAAAAAAATGAAATATTAGGTTCCTTGGATGGTTTGATAGATCACATAGGGACTTACAAAATGAAAAATAGAGAGTTGAGAAAATATAATGCAAAAGTTATAGATCTGAAAAATAGAAAGCAAATGTAGATTGCAGACAAAAATGACACTTTGAAACTTAATTAAAATAATAAAGAATGAGTTTTAGAAATGTGTACAAGGAATGCCCATGAGAGAGTAGAGGAGGGTTCATTGGGGTAGGAGTTCAAAGCTTGTTGAAGCCAATGTGATATACTCCATGATTTGGGTACCAAGTCATC
Source organism: Gnetum montanum (assembly GCA_015680685.1). Classification (NCBI taxonomy): domain Eukaryota; kingdom Viridiplantae; phylum Streptophyta; class Gnetopsida; order Gnetales; family Gnetaceae; genus Gnetum; species Gnetum montanum. The sequence goes on along the minus strand of MNCI01005261.1, from coordinate 73,286 downwards.
CCTAATGCTCTTGAATCTCCTCTACTACAAATTATAGATTTGTAATTTAGGTTACTACTAGGAGGGTGAGAAAAATAAGAAATCTGGCTACCAGATTACTCCACATGTGAAACACTCCAAAAATTCGAAGTCATTCTTGCTTCACCAGGCCCTGTAATTCGTGTAAACACTACGGTAGTTCTTCGAAAGGAGAACGCTATGAATTCAGGTCGACCAGTTCAGCAAATTTTCTACTTTAGGTGTAAACAGGCTCTACGGGTCATCCTGCTTGTCCACCTAAGTAGCCTGCCCAACTGACAGCCTACTCAGAAATGATGCGCGGAGGTGGCAGTAGCATTCTGGATGCATGAAACAGTTCAACAAGTTTTCTAAGCCACGAAGTCTGCTACGCTACGCTACGCCTCACTATGTAGCATAGCAAGCTTCAGAAGAAGATTGAAGAACAAAGTGCTACGCTATGTGACATAGTGTAGCATGGCTATAGCTTCACAGCTAGTCCCCTCACCCAATTTCAAGTCCTTCAACAATGTCCCCTTCCGTTAGGAAGCAGCGGACCATGTCTGCTGCTACGCTACGCTGAGCTACATGGCGTAGTGAGGTGTAGCAATCCTGTGGAAGAGAGAGAAGGTAGCTCAAAGGGTAGAATCAGCAAAGTTCGTAAGTCTTGCATCGCAGGAAGCAAAGCTTGGAAATCAGAAAAGCTTTCACGACTAAGAACAGTCGCTACGCTACGTAGCGTAGCATAGTGTAGCAAGCATGCAACATACATGTAGTGGAACATGCGATAAGATGCTACGCTACGCTAAGCATGCTATGCTACAAAGCACAGTAAGACATGCGGGTGGTTGTGTGACATCAATGCAGTTCATCTAATCAGACCATTGGTGCACGTCTCTAGACGCTGACGACGTAATTATAGCGTGGCAGGCTCACAGTTACATCATAGAAGGCTTGCATTACAACGATCATGCAAGTCCAATGGTCATACATGGCACGTGTGGCGCTAGCAAGTCAACATGGGCCCAGGGCATGTGGCATCTAAACCATCCCCTTCACGTGTCCTTTAGCCCTATAAATACCCTGATGAGCAGCGCTCAAAGGGTTTGACTATCTCTAGAGATTCAAAAAAGCAATCATTGTAACATTGAGCGTTGAGCATTGTAAGCTTTCTATTTGACACTGCAAACAGTTAGCATCTTTAGCTGGCATTTTTTTCTATCTTCCTTTCTACCACCTTGGTAGATGTCCCGCATTATCAGCACCCAAGGCCGCGCCCAAGCGCACAACCTGTTTTACTCTACACATCTTGGTTACGTTCGGGATCTCTGCACTCTGCCATGTTGTGCAACCAATTGTATCCACCTTGATAGAGCAAGCTTGTAGCTTCGGAGCGGTGCATTTTTCTAACTACATTTTACCTTGTTTCCTGCTTATTGTTGCATTTTGCACTACTTTTTTCTACTTTATTTACTTTCAAGCATTACTTCGCACTTTCATTCCTGTTTTCAAATTATATGTTGCAAAAGGCTATATAGACGTCGATTAAGTCCGTGTTTGATTGAATAGATTGTTCAGGGTGCCCCATATCTACTCACATGCAGCATGGCCCTCCCACGGGTACGAGGTCAAGACTATCATGCTTGTCGACCCCTCGGTGTTTTTGTTCGCTACAGTTTTTTGGTGCTAGAAGGAGGGCCGTTTGGTGCCTTTTCTACGTGTCACGGTAGTTCTGTGAGCCTTCTACACCCTGATATGCATAAGCATAAATGTGATACCCTTTTGCGATTGTTTGTGCTTTTTGCAGTGTAGATTGGTCACCTTGACAATTCCTCGGGAGCCCTACAGAACATAAGGCCTCTAATCACCAGCTAACTAGCTCATTTTACGGTAGTCCTACATGCGTTCTATACCCCATCTCGCGTGGTACAGAGTGGTCACTTTGATGGTCCCTTTGGGATCCTACGAGATGCAAAGCCTTTGATCACTAGTTAGCTTGTCTGTCTCACGGTAGTCTTGCATGCGTTCTGTACCCCATCATGTGTGGTATAGACCGGTCACCTCGATGGTTCCTTTGGAACTCTATGAGACATAAAGCCTTCTTAGTCACCAGTTGAATAGCTTGTCTTATGGTAGTCTTGAATGCATTCTGTACCCCATCTCGCGTGGTATAGAGCGATCGCTTTGACAGTCCCTCTGGGATCCTGCGAGATGCAAATCCTTTGATCGCTAGTTAGCTTGCCTATCTTACGGTAGTCTTGCACATGCTTTGTACCTCATCGTGCACTGGCGTAAATGTTACATCCGTTCGTGGTTGTTTATGCTTTGTGTGGTGCAGATTGGTCCCCTTGATGGTTCCTTGGAAATCCGGCAAGATGTGAAGCCTTATTTTTGTTGCCTTTTAGTCTCTTTGTTTCTTTTTTCACTTGTTACGATCTTCTACAAAAATGCTCAGCTTGCAATGGCTTTTTCAACAACTGTTGCCAATGTTTTCAATGTGGAAGTTCCCTTGAATGTTGAAGACCCCATCACGGTTCAAGGCACTACTGGTGCTGAACAACCGCTAAACCTGATTCTAGAAGCACATCGATCTCTTAGAATCCAAAATCAAGGACCTAAGGGATTGGCCCAGCAACACGAGCGTTACAGCTTCCTCGGTGCAAAGGTGCAGGCCAATCTTCCTTTGGATGTACATGAACTTGAGGATAAATGTAGCTTCAAGATCGCTTATTGCAATGGGAAGGAATTTGTTCCTACTCCCTCCGTTTCTTTACCTTTAACACAAGCGTACCAAAGGCTTCTAGACCAATTAATCTAGTTGGCTAGGCTTAGGGAGAAACAGGACACTACGTCCAACCAAGACGACGCTTTCTAGGATGGATAGGAGGAAATCGATTCCTAATCAGACAAGGGAGGTCCAACCAACCTCATCCCCATCCCTCCTACCCAGTCCTTCTAGGCTAAGTCACCATCTATCACTACTCCCTTTGTGATTACGCCTACACTTCCGCAACTCATGATTACATCCGCTATGGGTAGCCACGCCAATCCCCTGGGGTTCCAACACCCTCTTTCGCCTGTTTCACCTATGTCATTTGCAGCTACTATTCCTTTGAAGGCTGTTCAACAGTTCATTCCTGTAGCACATCATACGCCAATCGTGGCTACCCTGCCACATGTTTGTACTATGCCTATTTCACAATTGTATGCAACCTCTGTTTCCATTCCTACATTCATGTCTGTTCCATCCACATGGTGGGCCCCAGCCCATCCACATGGTGGGCCCTATTTGCTTCTTTTCCCATTCCACAAGCATCGTAAATGTTTCACTACGTCTGTTCGCAAGCCCACCAAGCCTCACAGATGGCACAACCCAACATGGGGCTATGGTCTACGCTGCTGGTGACACAAGCGGTCCATCTGGCAGCCCAACCTGCAGTTGCTACCCTAACAATGCCACCTACCAGGTGGTGGACAACACAGGTAGCACCAATCGTGGGGGTCATTCCAATGGTACCACCAATGGGTCATGTCCCCACCCCCACCATGCCACAAGTGGGAGCTGCCTCCGTAGCTCCCCAGCCATCCACAATGTCGTCGGGTTTGGACCAAGCATTCCAGCTCATCTAGACCTTCACTAAGGAAATAAAATGCCTCAAAGTTGCTGGGTCTGACACAGTACAAGTTATGGACTTCTACCAGGATGACCCTATCAGGTCTGCAATCCCTACTTTAATACTACCCCTAAGGATGTCTCTCCCACACTTCACTTGAATACAACAATGTCTGCACATAATTATTCATGTATTCACCATGTCCCTAGCCAGGAAAGCCTTAGATTGGTATCGCGCATTGCCACGCTCATCCATTTCAACTTTGGAAGAGCTGTTGACCTAGTTTGTGACGTGCTTCAAGTACAACTTGAAGCCAGAAACCATGCTGGATTAGTTGATGAGTGTAAAGTAAGATACTTTAGAGCTAATCCAGAAGTTCATTCAATGTTGGAGTGCAACCCTTAACGAAATTCATCAACCGATCGCAGAGGCTCATCTGTTGGCCGTCTTTAAGGGCACAGTGAATGACTTTATCAAGTCCAAACTGTACTACCTCACTCCTCACTCTTTTAGTTAGGCTTTCACTCAGACTAAGGGTATACAAGATGCAGCTGAGGTATGCAAATACCCATCCTACATTGCTTACAAAAACACCTTCGAGAAGAAGGACAAGGGTAAGGCCCCAACAACCACAGTGACCGCTGTGGCGATTGAGGCCAAGCCCAAGCCTAGCAATAATGGTAGCAAGAATAGCAAGAAACTGGCCATACATGCGTCCAAGTAGGGCCACATACTACAACCTGCTATACCTACACCTGAGACATCTGTGCAAAAAAAACCCAACTTTGAGCGTAAAGACCACTCAAAGCACACCCCACTGCCCCTCAAGCCTTTGAAACTCCTGAAGCAACTGTTGGCAGCAGGGTACATCCAACACAAGCAGATGTTGGAAGAAGCAAACGTAAGAAATCAACGCTACTACAAGCTCATTAGGAATCCCTCTTTGGCCTTGCCCAATGAGCCTCCAGTTCCTAGGGGTTTCAGGTTGGACAGGTTTTATGACTACCACCAACAGTGTGGCCACAACACTGATTACTGTCTGGCATTGCAGGATGACATCCAAAGATTAATCGACCTAGGGAAACTGGTTTTGGATGAAAGCAACCTAGTACGCCCCAAAAACCAATCTATTTATGTCTACATAGGTCCCCCCAACGCCAACAATGTCGGTTACGTAATCAATGCTGTCAGTATTGACAGTGATCCTAGGCCACCCTGACAGCCATTCGTGGTCCGTGTGCCTCAGTGCAGTGCACCAGCACCATGAGTGGCTAATCAAAGCCCACAATAGCTGCTCATCCTAAAAGTCCCACCACAGGCATCCACCTTTGCATCACCTATTAGTGAAGCCATGCGGTTTGGTTCATTAACACCTCTAGCTCCATTTGTCATTAGAGGGTCGACGCCCTTGATGGCCCCTACCTCGTGCAACGCAGTTGAATAGCCTTCTCACCCAGCAAGGCAAGAAGTCCACTTCGTGGGCAAGACATCGAAGGGAAATACCATCAAAGGTACTCCCAAGCCTACGTCTTCATCCCACGCATCTTTACCTTTGCCACCAAAGACGAAGGTGAACACGACTACACAGCTTGCATCACTCTGCCAACAAGGATCTAAACCCAGATCCAAAGTCGCCTCTCCTCGAGAAATTCGTCTTCAAGGATGAAAAGAAGAGGAGGAAAGCATCAAACAAGAGGATGATCAAGACTTCTTGGACACCCTCACACAAGTCAAAGAAGCTCTAAAAAAAACACTACGTTGAGCTTGTATGACCTAATCATGATATCTATTCCACATCATGAAGCTTTGATCTGCATGTTGACACTGACTTCGATCAATAACGACATGCCCACGGAAGAAAAAGCGATTTACTTAGTTATGCTTCCCTCCATGCCTTCACGATTAGAACAACCTCAACTAACCTTCTGCGACAACGCCATTAGGGAAGGCCCCAAGAGGGGTCAGGTGACTACGACATCTCTTTTCATCACAATTCAGGTTGGTCAACACCGGATTTGAAGGATACACATTGATGATGGGGCCGCTACAAATGTCATCCCCTTCCCCATTGTGGATAGGCTAGGCTTGGTTGACTAGATCAAACCCACAACAACCTCATGCCTGAGGTCATTCAATGGGGTGCAGGTCGTAGTAAAGGGCACAGTTCATATTAACTTTGTAGCAGGGGACTAGTTCCCCACAAACGCAATGTTCATCATGGTCGAGGAAATGCCCAAGTTTAACTTGATCTTGGGGAGATCATGGTTTGAAAAACTTAGGGCTGTTTCCTCACCCATACACCAGGAAATCCACTTACCATACGCAGGTAGAGAAGTGGTGATCCACGGTGACAAAGTAGCGACATAAGCAATTCACAATGTAGGTGTGGAACAGGGCTCAGAAGTCATAACTTCTGAAAATGAAGCACCTATAGCAACCTACACTGACTACCTGGTAGAGGGGTTAGCTCAGCAAGTTGATCCCCAAAATGAAAACGCATGGACTGAGTTGCCCTTCCAAGTGGGAGGCAACGACGTAGATGAAGGCTCTGGTAGAATGTCTCGGCCTTACGTTCCGATCAACCCATGGCGGGTCAAGAGGCAGCTACGCATAGCATAGCAACCCTACTGCTTCCCACCCACTTGCCAGCCCATACACATTCATCACTTTTTTCTTCGCTAACATGCCATTCTTTGGCATGCTATGCTATGGCCCGAAATGACCTAAAACTAGCAATGGCCCGAAACGGCCTAAAACTAGCAATGGCCCAAAACGGCCTAAAACTAGCATCGTTGCTTTTTTGCTTTATTAACATACAATTCTTTTGTCATGTTACAAAAAGGCCCAAAATGGCCTAAAACTAACATATGAAAACATGAAAACTTTACACGATACATAAGTTAACGCAAAATCAGTTTCTTATCTAAAGTTTTTCATTTTATTCAAAACTTTCGCCTATTGACAATGTTTGTAAAACTTGTACAAAATTTCAAAATTTCGTAAAAAAGAGACTCCCATGCAGTCATGGGTTGTCTTTGTTTGCATCAGCCTTGCCACTCACCTTTGTGCCATCGACTTTTGCATCGCCTTCCCCTGTGTCACCCTCTACCGGTTCTTCATTCCCTCCCTCTACAAGCCTTGCACCCTCATCTGGAGCTTGCATCGTGGGAATGAAGTAGTCAGCTAAGGCAACAAATGTAAGTTACAATAGAGCATAAGCACCAACATAGTAAATCGACTAACCTGAGAAGGGCTTGCATCAGTCTGAAAGGGTATCCAGTCTAAACTAAGCTTGAGGCAACACTAGACCTCCTCTGTCGTGATGTCCATCCAATGCCTGGTTCTAGGTTTAGTAGCTGTAGTAGCAGCTCTCTTCTTTTCCATGATCATCCATTTTGGAGGTCCCAGGGAAAAGGAGATGGTTGCGGTCTCTCCTGTTGGAAGGTCCACTTTCAAGTCAGGAGATTCCGTAACCTTTACCTACTCTTTGAACTTGGCGTAGGCCTTAAAGGCATTGATGGCATTCACGAATGCTTCATACATGAATGCCTCCACAGTAGCGCCTTTGTACATTTTTCGATGGGTGTCATTATCTAGCTTGTACACGTATTTGTGGTTTCTCTAGCTTTGCCCCCATTTGAAAACCTTGGTGCTAAAATATTTCATGTCTTGATAATTTTGGGCTAGTAGGTCCATCTGCATTTGCTGTTCGATTATCTCGTGAGTGGATTCAATGTTCTGACGCACGACAGTCCAAAACCTGGCATAGTCTTCTATAGCTGTGTGCCAGTCCTCATTATTAGTGTTACAGGTTATGAGGATCTCATTCCTCGACCTGAGATCCTCCACCTCAACGACTAGGTTAGCCTCTCTTTGCTTAGCCCTTTGGACCCGTTTCCACAAGTTCTTGTTGATGTGCTTATACTCCCACAGGGAGCGTGCTGAGTGCAAGATGCACTTGTAAGCCTCATCGAACGTGTGATGAGACACCTTGGTCACATCAGGTGAGAGTGTAGGCATAGCGCCAACTTTCATAGGTCACACCGAGTCCCATTTGAGCTGAGATGCTGCCTCGACAGGAAGAGTGTAGCAATTGCGTTAGTATGGAAAAATCAACAAACTCAAAATTTTTTAGCGTAGCAACATAAGGGTACTTAGCACCACTACTTACCCGTGTTAGGGTCTGCCTACTGAAGATGTTTGATCATGTCATCGAAAAGTCCCTGCATGAATGCAAACTTGTTAAGGATCTCGGTCCATGACTCTGCACGAATCAGAGGGGGTCCTATGGCATTAGTAGTAGCGGCTGTTACATGACTAAGCATATCAACAATGGCCATAATGGATCATAACAAGGCAAACGTATTACCGAACTCACCAACGTCTGACTATGATCTTGCTTCTTGCTAATGCAAGATGATGGAGGTAGCCTTGGTGGAAGGCCCTACTAAGTCTACATGAGCTCCTTCATCATGCACTGGTGCCTTTCCTTTCAGGAGACCAGGGTCTTTTTTATTCAAGGGATATGCCTCTTCATTGGTAGGAGGAGGCTCCCTAATGAAAAATGCCCTTGTCCTAGAGATAGGAGCTTCTTTATTCTTGACCAGGGCCCTTTCCTCCGAGACTGGAGCCTCTGTGTCGTCATTTGTTGCCCTTGTCCTCGGGGCCGACACTTCTTCATCGCCTTCTTCTTCTTTCTCTACTAGTAAAGAAACTTGTTTGCATTGATCAAAAAAAGTTAGTTCAAAGAAGATGCTACGCTACACTACACCGCCTAGCGTAGCAAACAATAACAAAATAAGAATTACAAAAAAGCATTTACCAATGGGGGGTTGCATCCTCTGCAGCTTAAGCTACAGTCTTTGTCCCTCCTCTTCCTCCATGCAAAGGGTTTCCCTGGCTGGGGGAGGTCTCTTCCTTTGCAACTCCTTGGGCATAGTTTTGGCTATGAGATGTTCCCCTCATGTCATGCTACCGGCTATAGCAGGGGACATCTCTCCTACGCTATCCTAGCCACGAATGTTACGAGCCACTAGAGCCTTAGTCATTACAGAAAATGACTCCTTGATTATTTTTGGGGGATCTTGGGCTTGTGTGGTCCAAAGGATCTGGCGAATCCATGGCCTGGAAATCTAGTTACGATTTTGCATGACCCAGAATCCATCCTCTTGAACCACCAGAAACTCTGCAAAGTGCTTTAGAAAGCCTATGTAGAAGGCATAGTGTATGTTGGAGTGGGACTCCATTTTTCATAGAGTTCCAAAATCTCAGCCTGCAAGCCTTTGCATAGGAAACTAGCCCAGTTGTAATGGGCCCCTTCTTCCATAACCTCCCACATTATCCAGGCCTGCTTGAGCCCTAAGACCTTTCCTTGGATAAGCATTTTGGGGAATGCACGAGCATGGAAGATCGGGTAAATCTCCATGGCAGGCCCATCCTTAAGCTTATCCATGGGGAGCCCTTTTCGCTCCTTAACAAGCCCCAACCACTCTTGGATATCCTTCTTCTGAAGGATCAACTCCCTCTTGCCCTTCGATCCTATGGGGACGCTATTGGCAGGAACACCAAAAAGGTCCGTAAACATCTAGTCATTGTTATTAATGACCACCCGCACATCCTGTATGTGCGCGTGGAAGTGGCCTGCCCTTTCAAAGAAGGAGTTGACCAGGGAAAGCATCTTGGCGGTAGGAGCGCTCAGATTCAGGGCCATGAATAGATCCATAAGCCGCACCTTTTGGATGTTTTGGACCAGGGAGTTCGAGGCCCCATGGTCTAGCCAATGCTGGCTCACTTCTACTTCATCGTATTTGAAGTAGATGTTTGCCCCCTATGTCTCGGTGGATACCATCGTTACCTCCTGGGGTTTCTTCTCCCCTGTAATAGTTTTTACAAAACACACTTAGCATAATGACGCAAGAAATACAAGGATTGCAAAAACACTTGAGCATGCGACACTTACTGTTTGACCCACTGGGCCTATATGGTAACAAGAATAGCGGGAGTTCAATCAAAACTTCTTCAATCGTGACCAGCTTGAAGGGTTCTACCCACTCCTCATCTAGCCAACCTTTCTTCTTACATTAATTATAGGGAACATGAAACGTGCTTGGATAGGTATGGTATTCTCCCCCACACTGACCGATCACACATGTCCGCAGGTTCTTAGCAGAAGAGAACTCTTGAAGGGCTAGCTATGCTGTAGCCAGTAGACCCGATTGGTCATGAACCCCATCATCATTGATAAAGAACCTGGTAGCAAACATGTATTGTTAGCATTCGGCCGATATAGCTAGCGTTGCATAACGCAGCGAAAAAAGGTTGTAAGACTCACCTGCTAGCACAATAGATAGTCCCTTGTGGGTTCTGAAAGCACATCGCAATGTAACATGCGAGGAACAATGTGTTGTAATGGTGGTAGCAGCTGTATTCAGGCATGTCCTAGATCTAGGCTAAATTTCTTAACCTTACTAAACATTGGCTAGATCCCTCTCCCTGCCTACTCATGATTGCCCCATTGGTAAAAAATCTCAGAATGCCCTGACTTGCCCTAGGCAACATGGCTTCTGTTATGCTGAACGCCTCCTCCTCCTCTAGGGAGAACCAAACGATCACATCGAAGTGGTCAAGGAGGAATTGCAAAATGTTTCGTTCCCCTTCCCTAAACCAAACCACTCGCTCTCCCATACGTATCTAGGGAGGAGGAGCATTGGCCATAGGTCTGCTCACATGGCATAAGATCCCTCTAATTTCCAAAACAATCAGCTTGGGCCTCAGCCCCGCCCTACACAACACAATCAGTGAATGTTAGCATCATACCTAAGGGAAATACATGTGCAATGTAGCGACACCTAGAAGTTCATGCATATAATGTAGCATAACCCTCTGCCCGCACATAACATAGCAAGGGCATGAAAGCCTAGCATAGCAAGAACATGCGAATAGCGTAGCATGGTAACAAAACAATTGACAATATGCCTTAACAAAACATGTATCGCACTCTCACACACAGCCTAGCCCTCCTAAGGGTTTTACATCATGACATGCAAGGGTCAAGCAACTTAAACTGCCCTAGCCCCCGCGGCTATGACAACCGCAGCGATGGTGGTTTCAGCGACCTTGCATGCAACCATGACGTAACACTTATGCATTTGCCACGACCAAAATAGTGACAGTAGAAATGCAAAGGCCAAAATGATGCGACCATAGAAAACACACAAAATAAATAGAAAGCACAAAAGAAAAAGCAGAGGAAGCATAGTAACCTACTGTGTCAATGGTGTGCTCTTCTGCACCGCAACGTGCACTTGTGGAATGCACCATAGGGTCTTCTTCTCCTTCTCAACCTTTGCAAGTGCTAGATGAGTCTTAGGAGCCATTTTCTTGCTTGCAGATGTACACTCCTCACTGATAAAACTTGCCTCTCTAGTCATTAACGTAATTTCTTTGCGCTTCGAAATTACCTTGTGCTTCAATGTGGGCTCTGTGCTCTTATGGTGAGAATGGAAAAATTGCCAAGGTTTAACCCCTATTTATTTATGGTTGTAATGATAAAAGGGGGGAAACTTGCTGCTCTCTCTCTTCGATTAATGCGTAGCACACCGTACAACGTAGCATACTTGCCACGACATCATAGCACTATTGACATTTAAGCCTTGACATGCTCCAAGCCAACCATTTTCTTTCTCGAAAAAAAAAATATATTTGTTTTTGGTTATGGATCCCAAAATACCTTAAACTAATAACCCTGGCAACTGCAGCGTGAATGGTCTAAAAAGACCTTAAACTAGTAATCCTAGCATAGTTTCACCTCTAACGGTCTGAAAAGACCCTAAACTAGTAGTTTCAACCTGTTACGCTTATAGTCTGCAATGACATTAAACTAACAATACCACATTCTTACATGCGCGATTTTCGCATCTTCTCCTAGATTGGCAGTGTCACAATTTTTAGCAGTCTCGCATCTTCACATTAGCAGTTCGCATTTTCGTATTAACAATTTTGCACTTCATATACCCATAGTTTCCCATTTCACATACTATCATTTTGCATGTTAAGATTCCGCATGTTACAATTTGGCAGTCCGAAATGACACTAAACTAGTAGTTTGGCATTCACATATCGACCATTTCACAGCTTCACACTTGGTGTCATAAGTGTTACATTTTTAGCGGTTCTGCATTCCCATGCCTCGGCGGTCTACCATGACCTTAAACTAGAAAACTTCCAATCTTTACATCGTCACACTTCGTGAGTTGCATCACGTCACTGTTTTGCAAATTTTCATTACACAAAATCTCTGCTGATAGATGCCTCTTAACTAGGCTTTTATCTTATGTTGGCAGGTCAAGCAAAAGATGGAAATCCATCGTGACCTTTCCACGCCTTTAACGTTAGTAGGTCCACAGGGCAAGCTCGCGAGACAATTGGATCCCAACATGATCGATTGGGGGTCACCCAAAACTAGCACCATAGCAATCTTAGAAGAATCCCCAGACTGGTCTGAGCATCTAGTCCAAACACTAGACTTAGAGGCCAGGGATGTGACCAAGGACCCTCTCATTAAGACGTCTGTGACTACATCAAAGGGGGAGATGAAAATGCTAAAACTCAGCTCCCTCCTAGACATGCAAACACATAAAAATGTAGCCCAGATTCTGCAAGACAACATCAGCATCTTCACATGATCATACAACGACATGCCAGGTCTAGATCCATGGCTGATATAGCACAACAATGTCGTAGACCCACACATGAAGGTAGTCAAGCAAAGATCGCACTAGCCATGAGGGATGAAATCACCAAGCTATACCAAGCTGGTTTCATCCATGTGGTTGATTATTCGGAATGGGTGTCCAACATTGTCATAATTTCCAAGAAAATGGGAGGAATACGAAGCTGCATAGACTTCCAGGATCTGAACAAGGTAATGATCAAGGACAACTTCCCACTTCTAAGCATTGATTAGCTCATCGACACCATGGTCGGTCATGCTCTGCTATCCTTCATGGATGGTTTCTCCAGGTACAACCAAATCTGCATTAACCCATAGCACTAGCTATCAACAACTTTCATGAACCCATGGGGGACCTTCTGCTACACCATGATGCCCTTTGGGCTGAAGAATGCTAGAGCAACCTACCAGCGAGCCATGACTTACATTTTAGCGGCTATATCCTAGAAACATTAAATGACTATGTGGATGACATAGCGGTCAAGTCCAAGGAGGTAGTTGATCACCCATGCGATCTATGGGTAGTCCTCAAATGCTACCAAATGCACGACTTACGCATCAATCCTAAGAAGTGCATCTTCGGGGTGAAAACTGGATGCATGTTAGGGTTCATAGTATCGAAGGTTGAAATACAGGTGGACCTTGACAAAGTCAAGGCCATCGTCAACCTGGCGCCTCCCACAAATCTCAAAGAGCTACGTAGTTTGCAAGGTAGGGTATAGTTTATTCGAAGGTTCATAGCAAGGTTGATCGACAAGTTACATGCCATGCAACATCTTTTAAAGAAAGGGGTTAACTTTGAGTGGACAACCCAGTGTCAACAAGCCTTCGACAACCTAAAGAAGGAACTCTCATACCTCTTGACTGTGCATCCACCATAAAGGGAGAAACCCTTCTTTATCTACCTTACCACCTCCGACACATTTATAGTAGCACTGCTATGTCAGAACTAAGACGACAGTTCTGAGATGCCAGTGTATTATCTGAGCCACGTACTAATAGCACATGAAGCAAAATACAACAAAGTGGAGAGGAATTACCTTGCCTTAGTGTTCGTACTAAAAAAGTGGTGACATTACCTATTTTGCAGGACTACCAACATCATTTGCAAGAGCAATATACTCCGGGCTATCACTAACAACCTATATAAAAGTAGCAAGATAGCCTGATGGAAGGTAATAACCGCAGAGTTCGATTTACGCTATGTAAGTCAATTGTCGACAAAGGGCCAAGCCATAGAAACCCAACTCACGGCCTCGCCAGTTGACGACCAGACAACCATAGACCCCGAATTCCCAGACGAGCACGTTAGCAATATTGACATTGTCCCATCACATTTCGAAGCCACTTTACAATTCAACGGTGCCTCAACCACTCGAGGAGGTAGCGCCACTGCCATCATCACATTCCCCTCTAGGGAAATGCATCCATCCGCTTATCATTTTGCGTTTCCTTGCACTAATAATGTGGTAGAATATGAGGGGCTACTCAGAGGCCTCTTAACTACTCTGGCACTACACATACAACACGTGGTAATCCAGGGAGATTCACAACTAGTTGTGAATCAAATCACCGAGGTCTATGCCTACAAGGCTATGCACCTGCAAACCTACTGCGACCTAGCAAAAATCCTTCTTAAGCAATTCGCAACCACAGATGTGCAACACGTGCCACGCAACGAGAATACCATTGCAGATGCCTTAGCTACCCTTGCGTTAAACAATCCATCACATTCCCTGGAAAATCTACCAACCTCAATTACAAAATGTGTAGAGCCTATCACTCAGGTGGAACACGTGGCCTCTGTCAATGCTGCAGATACCTAGGACTAGTATGCCAGCATTAAAACTTACCTAAAGCATGGCGAACCCCTAGGTGGATTGACATTTTCCCATAGAGATGCAATCCGTAAGCATGCCCAACAGTACATGCTCATGGGAAATGACGACCTGTGCCAACGTTCCTATGATGAGATATTGCTGGCATGCGTGGATGGCGAGCAAGCGTAGAAGGTGATTAATGAAGTGCATGAGGGGCTGTGCGGTGGACACATAGCACCCAGGGCTATGGCTACAAAAATCAGACCCCTAGGATACTACTAGCCCCACATGGAGCGTGACTGCCTATCGAAAGTTAAGATGTGTGACACGTGCCAAAGATATGCAAATCTCATACACATAGCAGCTGCAGACCTATACCCAACACAAATCACATGGCCCTTCCAACGATGGGGATTAGACCTCATAGGGCCTATCACGCCTAAATCCTTCGTAGGGCATAGTTTCATTATCACCGCCACTAAGTACTTTACTAAGTGGGTGGAAGCCATTCCCCTGAGGAAGATGACGTCTCAGCAAATCTGCCATTTCATCCTGGACAACATCGTAACCAGATTCGGGCTTCCAATGACTATTGTGACTGACAATGGGCCATAGTTCAGCAGTACGGAAACCAAAACCTTCTGTAACAATCTAGGAATTAAACAATCATTCTTCTCCCCCTATTATTCATAGGTGAATGGGCAGGCAGAGGCTACAAATAAGTCCATCATCAACTTGCTAAAGCAGATGCTTAACAACAACAAGAGGCGGTGGCACGAGCAGATCCCCTACATTTTGTGGGCCTACTAGACGATGTGCAGGACTACAATAAGTAAGACTCCTTACAGCCTTGTTTATGAATCTGAAGCTATGTTACCTCTTTAGTTGTAGGGACCATCACTTCGGATGATCCTGTCCAATGTCGTGAGCGAAGCCCAGAACAACGAGTCACGGATCATCGACCTTGACTCAATAGAGGAGGAGCGCACGCAGACGCTGAGATGCATCAAGCACTACAAGAGCAAGTAGTAGTAGAAGAACTATGTAGACCCACATTAATGGCTAGTGTAGAAGGGAGACCTCATCCTCAAGGCTGTCCATGAGCACGTGAGAAAATTCTTAGGCAACTAGGAAGGTCCTTACGTGGTCACTAAAGCGTTCGAGAATGGAGCCTTCAAGCTAGCAGACATGGATGGCAACGAGTTCACCAACTTAGTGAATCATTCATACCTCAAGGCGTACTACGTCTGAGGAGCAACGGCAGCCACTATCATCTGCTACGACGATAAACTAGCAACGACACTGAGTAGCATCCGCAATGACGTTAAATTAGCGACATCAAGCACTATCTGCTACAACAAGAAACTGGCAATGGCACCGAGCAGCATCCGTAATGATGTTAAACTAGCAGAATCAAGCACCATCTGTTACGATGATAAACTAGCAATGGCATCGAGCAGTGTCCTCAATGACGTTAAACTAGCAGCATCAAGCACTGTTTGCCATGACGTAAAACTGGCATGGCCCATTTGCTACGATGATAAATTGGCATATACGGTCTACTGGGACCTTAGACTAGCACAGCGGTCCACTGGGACCTTAAACCAGCACACGGTCTACCGAGACCCTAAATCAGGTTTGCATCACAATCCCAGCATGCGTCTACGCCAAGTATGCATCAGACAAGCATGCACGGTGTTGACGTGTGGGTGGGATGTCACAGTTTTGGAACGCAGTTTACAATGCAATGAGAACGCGGTTCAGCAATGAGATGTCACCATCCATGGCATCATGCTGATCCTCCGAAGATGTTGTATGAAATTATACTGGCCCTCTGGACCTACCATCACCATGACCCATCACCCTGACGGTAGTTTCGTGGCTAGTTCCCGCAGTTGGAGTTCCAGCAGTATTGTGGCCTAGCCACAATGTTGTTACTCTCCAGCTCCTTGCCAACACCTCGGCTTGCACGACGTTTAGTTATGTGGTAGCTAATCCCATAGCTAAACTGAGAATGCATGCGCTTGGCAAGGATTCCAATGCATCCGCACTCACAACAACTCCCAATGCCTTCGAGGCTAACTCCTCCATGCTGGTGCTGCCAAGGCTGCTACTGGCCTTCCTACTTTGGACATCGCACATCAGTGATGATGCCCAATAACTTCAACAATGCCAGCAGCTAGCAAGACCTTTGCCCTAGTGGGCATGACTTGCGATAATAGAAAATGCTACAGCATCGTCAAGCGAGTACCTCGACTAGCTCAGATACTTCCGAGTGCAAATTCCATGATGTGCGTAACACAACTTGCCATATGGAAAGCATTTGTAGGCAGGTCAAAATCCTTCATGGATGTAATGCAACTCATCCTGCAAAGGAAACACCCATCCTATGAGAGGTTGAAGAACAGTGCCAGCCAAGGATGAAAACATGAACGAGTCCCTCATGAGCACTCTGATGAGGGACTCTGCTAAACATCATCTTTGCTCTCTGCCTTAACCTTTGCAAAACTAATGCAACACTTTCAAGTGCTGCTAAGCGACGGCTTGACACTCACCGAGCAACAACCTTAGTATTTTTCCTGTTGCGGTGTTTCGTATTCTTTGTCAACATCTATCGAGCCCATTCTCCAGACGTTAACAAAGAGGGGCTAATGAAACACCCCAAAAATTTGAAGTCATTCTTGCTTCACCAGGCCTTGTAATTCGCACAAACACTACAACAGTTCTTCGGGAGGAGAATGCTCTGAATTCAGGCCAGCCAGTTCAGAAAATTTAATACTTTAGATGTAAATAGGCTCTACGGGTCATCCTACTTGTCCACCTAAGTAGCTTGCTCAGTTAATAGCCTGCTCAAAAATGATGCATGGAGTTGGTAGCAGCATTCCGGATGCGTGAAATAGTTTGGCAAGTTTTCTAAGCCACAAAGTTTGCTACGCTACGCTACACCTCGCTATGTAGTGTAGCAAGCTTTAGAAGACGATTGTAGAACGAAGTGCTATGCTATGCTATGCTACGTGATGTAGCATAGCATGGCAACAACTTAATAGCTAGTCCCCTCGCCCAATTTCAAGTCCTTCAACAATGTTCCCTTCTGTCAGGAAGCGGCGGACCATGTCTGCTGGTATGCTACATTGAGCTACATGGCGTAGCGAGGCATAGAAATCCTACAGAAGAGACAGAAGGTAGCTCAAAGGGCAGAATCAACAATGTTTTTAAGTCTTGCATCGCAGGATGCAAAGTTTGCAAATCAGCAAAGCTTTCATGACTAAGAACAGTCGCTACGCTATGTAGCGTAGTAAGCATGCAACATATATGTAGTGGAATGCTCAACAAGATGCTACGCTGCGCTAAGCATGCTATGCTACAAAGCACAACAAGGCATGTGGGTGGTTATGCGACATCAATGCACTTCACCTAATCAAACCATTGGTGCACATCTCCAAATGCTGACGGTGCAATTACGGCATGGCAGTCTCAAAGTTATGGCATAGCAGGCTCTCATTACAACTGTCATGTAGGTCCAATGGTCATACATGGCAAGTGCAGCGCTAGCAAGTCAACGTGGGCCCAAGGCATGTGGCATCCAAACCATCCCCTTCGTGTGCACTTTAGCCCTATAAATACCCTGATGAGTAGCGTTCAAAGGGTTGGACTATCTCTAGAGGTTCAAAAAAGCAAGCATTGTAACATTGAGCATTGAGCCTTGTATGATTTTTGTTTGACACTACAAATAGTTAGCATCTTTAGCTGGCATTTTGTTCTGTCTACATTTCTACCACCTTGGTAGAATCCCTGCATTGTCAGCACTTAAGGCCGTGACCAAGCGCACAACCTACTTTGCTCTACATGTCTTGGCTACTCTCGGGATCTCTGCACTCCGCCACACTGTGCAACCGACTATATCCACCTTGATGGAGCAAGCTTGTAGCTTCAAAGTGGTGCATTTTTCTAACTGCATTTTACCTTGTTTCTTGCTTATTGTCGCATTTTGCACTACTTTTTTCTGCTTTATTTACTTTCAAGAATTACTTCACGCTTTCATTTCTGTTTTCAAATTATATGTTGCAAAAGGCTCTATAGATGCCGATTAAGTCCCTGTCTGATCGACTAGACCATTCAGGGTGCCTCGTATCTGCTCACATCCAGCACCGCCCTCCCGCTGATACGGGGTTGAGACTGTCGTGCCCACCGACCCATCGGTGTTTTCCAGCCACCAACATTTTTGGTCGCTAAAACATGGAGGGTTGGAAGTCCTAGAAATGCAACATTAACACAAAAATTCCACAAGTCTCAGGGGGGTTGCAAAGACTATAATGCTTCCACATTGGGGCTTAAGAGAAAGTAAGCATGGGAGATTGCAAGGGTTCTTAAATGATTAAAATTGTTCAAGTCTAGAAATGCCAAAAGTCTTGAACTACCAAAGAGTCTGGAACAAATGCCAATGGTATCAAATTTCAAAAAAGAATTATGGAACCTATAAATGGTGTTTGGGTTTTTGTTTTATAGGTTTTAGGCCATGAATGGTGCTACAAGATGGCTATAATTTGGCTGCATAATCACTATAAATTAGTTATCAAATTGCTACAAATGTTTGCCTTGTATAGGTGAGATGGCTACCGAAATTTGGGGGGTTACCATATATGACAAGTGTTAAACCCCCATGGCCATTCCATTAACTATAAATAGTAACAAGG
The DNA here is from genome assembly GCA_015680685.1 of Gnetum montanum. Lineage (NCBI taxonomy): Eukaryota > Viridiplantae > Streptophyta > Gnetopsida > Gnetales > Gnetaceae > Gnetum > Gnetum montanum. The sequence goes on along the minus strand of MNCI01005261.1, from coordinate 54,430 downwards.
GCACACCTTCTACGCTGGAGACAAATCTTCCATGCTAATTCTTCTGCCATGCTTACTGAAGTGGCTAATCAACATTGAAGTACATCGAGTGATGAAATTTGGCTTTTGTGGCTTCCACGCTGGGGGTGAAGCTTCCATGTTGGGGGAAAAATTTGATGAGTGATGAGGTATCCATCCACCAAACCATATGAATCACAAAGTGTTCATGTGTGATCTAGTCAAATTTTGTGGACTTCATCATTTCTGGTGCACCAGTTCTCTAGGAAGTGAATCTTGCCTTAAGGTCAATCATTGTCTTCCCAATTACACTTGTGATGTACATTGGTATGATTAAGTGTAATTGAGGCATATGATTTTTATCATTTTATGTTTTATGGTTTGGTGTACAAAGGGAGATAAAAGTAATTAGATTAACTAGTTTAAACTAACTAATAAACTAGCATTTAACTAGTTCTAACATAAGCATCTGGTCCCACTTTCCATACATGTCCTGAACCCACATATCCATTGTTGGGTGAGCAAGCACTATGCTACTAGGTGCACCAAGCAATAACGTTGCTAGGACTACCAAGCAAATATGTGTTATGCTCAAAGTGATCATACTTATGTGTTTAATCCATCTTTCTGAATTGCATCATTAACTTAATTACTAAAAACATTTCATAAATAATTGAAAGAAAGAAATAAATAATTGAAAAAATTAAATGTTTGAATAAAATATTTAATATATTCAAAGTGCTTCAAGGTTTATAAGAAAGCTTGCCTTTATTGTTGCAAACTTATTATGCTTAGTGAAACACCATAAAATTTTTGAAGCCTCGATGGATCAACAAACTCTGGCGACCCAAGCAGGAAGTTGCGACAAGGCACAGCATAGTATAGATGAACTTCAGGAGATAGAATGAAACAATAGGTGCATAGCGGCAAGACTTCCACTTCGTGAATTTTCCATCTTTCAAAATCTCAACATGTAACATATTACGCTGCATTACGCAACATAACGTAACGCTGCGTAGCGCAGCGTAATATGAAAGACAGTCCACCGCAGCATCAAGGATGGTAAACATGCAAGACTTTGATAGCCCAGTAAAAATCTTAAGGCCTAAGCAACGATCTACAGCATGACGTGCATTTCAGCAGGTTTTCTTTCCTAGTTAAGGGGCCCATTATGCTGCTTTACGTAGTGCGGTGTAGTAAAGCCTCGAATAAGATTGAAACAAAGGAAGTGCGACAACAGTACTTCAACTTTTGCAATTTCATTATTTTACGTTGAATTACGCTATGATGTGTAATTTAGTGTAATGTAGCGTAATTCAAATAATGACAAGCACAATTCAGACATCAGTAGTTCATATGCCACAATATGCTCTTTAGCGTATTACATCGTAATCAAAGGACAGTCTATTGCCAAAGCCCACAGGAGGGTAGTTTACGATGCGCTACGCAACATAGCATTGCAAGCTTCAATGACAACACATCAAGTCAATGGCATTTTATGAGTTTAGGACATGTGTCACTTAAATCACATTTTTCTCCTGACCCTAACCTTATAAATGCTCCATTTGACAAAGATCAAAGGGTTGGTAGAATTTTCCTTTCAAGGTTGGCAAAAGAGCAAAAGAGAATCAGCGATCATGAGAACATCGGAGGTGATTGGCAAGAATTCTTGATTAGAAACAATCGGCTACCAGATATTCTCCCCTGGGTCAGACTTCCTTGTGCCCAGATTGGCTAGATCAAGGTAGATTGATCCTCGCTTGTTTCATCTTTAGATAACTTTCTTGTTATTGGCATGTGCTTCGTCCAAACTGAAGCCCGCCTGAAATCATTGTATGAAACATATTATTTTTCATAAATTAAATCCCAGATCTTGTGATTGTATTCTCTACAAAATCTGATCCCTTGCATCCTAGTTATACGAATTTGGCAATCTTATCTAAATCGTTTGCATTATCTTCAATTGCTTTCGGGACTAACAACATTGCATTGCCTTATAAAGAATCTTCATTTTTCCATCAAATTATTACCAAATATTTTACTGATTAAATAAGTCCCTGTCTAATTGACAAGACTATTTAGGGTACCTCAGATTCATTTTTCTCTCTGGCACAGTCCTCGCATGGATTCGGGGTTAGAACTATGTACACGGAATTTCATTCGATATTTCCAGCGACCGACGTTTTCCGTCGTTATAGTTTTTTGGTGCTAGAAGGAGGGCCTTCATATATGATTCACATTTTACAGGTAGTCTTGTAAGCTGTCTATACCCATTGGCGATCAATGTAAACGTAATACCTCTGAGGTTTTTTACGAAATTGTGTGGTGCAGATCGGTTGCTTCGCCGATTCCTTTGAAATCCTACAAGATAGAAAGCCCCAATTATTATCTTAGTTCACATTTTTCCTTCCGATCTCTACTTTTGTCATCATTATCTCCGAATCCCATAAAAGATGACTACATCAACTACTGCTATTGACACCACTAGCCTTGAGAACCCTTGGACCATGGAAGTCATGCCTCCTATGGTCAAGCAACCACTTAGTCTGGTGCGACCATGCTGCTTCCTCAGACTACAAAACAAGGAGCCTGAGGGACAAGCTCAATGTAGGGAAAGCTACAATTTCCTCTGTGCTAAGCTAGCAGCAAACCTACCTATGTATCCACAAGAGCTCGAGGAAAAATGAGAGTACGAGTTCATGTACTACAACGGGAAGGAACTCATCCCTACACCTAGCACTTTCATACCGTTGACAAATCAATAGAGGTGGATCCTAGATCAAATGTTGATGGCAAAGACATCGCTAGAAGAACTAAAGGTCTTGTTCTATAATGAAACGTTTCACGACAAACAAGATGATCTAGAATCTCACTCTGAGGGAGGCAGTCATGTCGATTTTACCATGGCCCCTCCCTCCACAACGTCCCATGTAAATCCGTTGTTCATGGTCACCGCACCTTTGACGTTATCTAACACCGATCGAGTTCCGCATTCACCACGTTTACATTTTCTTTCTCTAACTATCTTCTTAGGTGTATATCATTCCTTAGCAGGCACAATTACCTAACTCACCTCATTGTGTGCCTGCGCCTGCGCCACCGCATATGCATGCGATACCTACAACATCGACTACGCTCCCCATTCACACGACAGGGCCTGCCACCACAGCATGGTGGGCTCCCAACATGTCTCTTGTTGCATATCCTATGCAAATGCACCACCATCCTCACCATCAAAGTCAAGTCCCAAAAATGCTAAACCCAGCTACGGGATCGCTGATCATGCCTCCGGCTACACAAATAGCATACCCAATAGCGCAATCGATGGTGGTTCACCCATTTGCACCAACCACTGGATGGTAGATGTCACAAGCAACATTGCCTGCAGGGACTATCCCGATAGCACCGACCATCGGCCAAGCTATTGCCTCTGTGCCGTCACCCAGTGTGGCTCCTCCTTTTGCTCCACAAATGACCTCACCATCTACAGGTCTAGACCAAGCCTTCTAGCTCATCTAGACCCTTACAGAAGAGGTTAAGCATCTCAAGGCTACTGGCTCTAACACGGTACAAGTCATGGATTTCTACCATGATGATCCTATTAGCCTAGCAGTCCCAGTCCTGTCGTTGCCACCTGGGATGTCCCTTCCCCATTTCACAAAATACAATGGGGAAGGTGATCCCAACGCCCACCTCGTCACTTTTAGGTTAGAGTCCTTATTGCTGCAACAATGGCCACACACTATAATCCATGTTTTTGCTATGTCCTTAATGGGTAAAAATTTCTACTGGTATTGAGCACTTCCACGTGCTTCCATCTCAACCTTGGAAGAGCTATTGACCTAGTTTGTGACTCGCTTCAAATACAACCTAAATCCAGAAGTCACACTGGACCAGCTCATGGGAGTTAAACAAGACCCGCTCGAGTTGGTCCAAAAGTTTATACAGCGTTGGAGCGCTACCTTGAATGATTTCTACGAACCGATTGCGGAGGTCCATCTATTGGCAATCTTCAAGGGAGCGGTCAATGACTTTATCAAGTCTAAATTGTATTACCTCGTCCCCCGTTCCCTTAGCCAAGCCTTTGCTTAGACTAAGAGCATCCAAGACACGGTGGAGGCTAGTAAAGATTTGGTGTATGTGGCCTACAAAAATGCCCATAGCAAGGGTAAGGACAAAGGCAAAGCCACAACGACTACAGTTGCGGCGGTTACTGAAGGGGCCAAGAAGAAGAAAAAAAATAGTAAGAAAACTACTGTGGAGCTATCTAAGCTGACAACTAGCTTAGGTGGAACCAATCAAGAAGCTCCTTCTGCCCTTGAAACACCCCCACAACCAAGGCCAAAATTTGAGCGTAAGGATCGCTCAAATTACGCAACTCTACCAATGAAGCCTTCAGAACTTTTGAAGCAATTGTTGGGAACTGGTCACATCTGACACAAGGTAGTGTTCGAGGAGGCCCTGAAATGTCACAGGCACCATTGTGAGTTACTTAAGAACCCCTTGGCACAACCTAATGAACCACTTGTTCCTAAGAACTTTAGGCTAGATCAATTCTGCGACTATCATCAATTGTGTGGTCATGACATAGACTACTGCTAGGTGTTGAAAGATGACATTCAATGCATGATCGATCAAGGTGACTTGATCTTGGATGGCAGTAGTCCAGCTCGCCTGGAAAATCAAGCCCTGCATGGGTACCAAGACACGTTAAACGCAAATAATGTAGGGTACACAATTAACGTGGTAGGAGTAGAGGGCGATAATCGATCACATCCAAAACAACCTTTCGTGCTACAAATTCATCCTCAACAACATATTCAATAGCATCAATAAGTGGTGCTTTGCGACAACTTGTTATCCTTTGAGCCCCTTCCTAGATAAATTCTCGATAACCCATTGTCGGTAAAGCCGCGGCCCAGCCCATGCCTACACCTAAGGCCCCCTTCTTCATCAGGGTGCCAAAACCATCGACAGCCCTTCCTACACAAGGGAAAATCTCCAAGTCAAACTCCCGATCCCAATTTAACTGAAAAGGAGAAGAAAGCAAGACAATTGATACGACCAAGGATCGTCTTACGTTGGGGTTTCCCAAGCCTAAACCCCTCACCTTTGTACCCTTGGCCCTATTTCCTAAAGATGACAAAGTTATGAAAATGCAATCATCTACTCCTGGTAGAAAGAAGCATAGCCCTCGACTGGATATCACTCCTCCCCAAGAAATTTGTCTCCTAGGGTGAATGGAAGAGGAAAAGGGTGACAAGCAGCCAGATCACGGGCGAGATCTCTTTGACGCCTTTACGCAAGTCGAACAGGCTCTAAAACAAAAAAAATACAACTTTGAGCCTTTATGACTTACTCATGATGTCACAAAAGCTTTGCGAGGCTATGGTTCGCATGCTAATGTCCATACCTGTGGATGAAGGCCTGCCCACGGAAGAAGAAGCGATTCATTCCATTATGCTTCCTCTCGCGGCTGAAAAACCAAGGCCTTCCTTGTTGACCTTTTATGACGAATCTAATAAGGGTGATCCAGAAAAGGGTCATGTGACAATGGCGTCCATGTTCATTACCATTCGGGTTGGTCCACACCGAATTCGGAGGGTACATGTGGATGATGGGGTGGCCACTAATGTCATCCCCTACCTGATAGTGGGTAAGCTATGTCTGATCGATCAGATCAGTCCTACCACTACGTCATGCTTAAAGTCATTCAATAGGGCATGAGTGCAAGTCAAAGGCACTGTACAGATCAACTTCATGGTGGGGGAGCAATTCCCCACAGACATAACCTTCATTGTTGTCAAAGAGATGCCTAGCTTCAATTTGATCCTGGGGAGGTTGTGGTTGGCTGAACTAAGGGCAGTTTCATCACCTGTACATCAGGAGATCCATTTGCCTTACACAGGAGATGAGGTGGTTATCCATGGTGATGAAATAATCCCTCAAGCTGTGAATAACATAGAAATGGAGTAGGGGTCGGAGATCAAAATGTCTGAAGATCAGTCCCCTGTTCGAATACTCAAACAAGCCAAAATAGTGGCGGATGATAGCCTAACTTGGGCCGAGCTACCATTCCCAAAAGAGGAGTGTGATGTAAAGGAAAAGGATGGTAAATCCCCTCGTCTTTACACATCACCAAAAATAAAAGCGATCAGGAAACAATTACAGAGCTAGCTAGTAAACCGGGTCATCTGATTACCGTATAGTTTACGCATGTTTCATTTCATCATGCTATCCCATCTCCGCATCCACCAGCTATGCTCATTTTATGCTTAGGCTTATTTTTTCTGCACCCACTAGCTATGCTCATTCTATGCTTAGGCTTATTTTTATGCTTTCACTAGCTGTTCTCATTTACGCTCATGTTTTTACACCCTTGCTAGTTATCTTTGTCACTCTTAAATTTGTCTAAAATTAATCACGTGTGCTACCCATGGCCTGAAATGGCCTAAAACTATCCATGGCCCGAAATGGCCTAAAACTACCCATGGCCTGAAATGGCCTAAAACTACCCATGGCCTGCAATGGCCTTAAACTACCTATTTAAATTGTAGTTTATGCTTGAACTCGTCAAAGGCCCGAAATGGCCCAAGACTAGTTGCCTTATTTATGCTTTGTACTCGATTTATCCAGTAGTCGGCAATGACTTAACACTAGAAACTTTGTTTACGCTATACGCCTAAACTATTTTCCATTTCTCATAACATCAAAACCTACTAATTTACACTTTGCATAAAGTGAGAACAGTAACAACAAAAGAACATTGACTTAGACCAAATTTGCATTAAGATGTCAAAAAATAAATATTTTGTCTTTCTCATCATAAAAAAAAATACACTATGGCCAATACAGCCACGTTACGCATCTCCTCTGTTCCCACTGTCACCTGTGTCCTGTAGCTAAATCTCCACCCTGAGCAAATCGTCCTCATAAGGGCCACCTTTTTCAGGTAGCATTTCTTCATGAAGGTGACCTTCCCTATCAGGATCTTCTGTAAGAAGTTGTTTACCATGGCGTTGATTACCACTGTTAAGCTCTGTGCCTTGTGAACCCCCTTCGTGAAGACTGTCATCCACATTATGCTTGCCTCGTTGAGGAACCTCCTTAGGTCGTTCCTGTAATCATACATAACATGTATACTGACATCATGATCAAAACTAGGTATGAAAAAAGGCATAATAAAAAAAACACTCACCTGTGACGGTCTTGCATTAGTTGCAAATGGAATTTGTTCTAAGCCAATCCACAGACGTTGCATAATCTCATCCTCGGTAAGCTCAGACCAAATCCCGTCTCCTAAATTAGTTCCAACCTTCATCTTCCCTTTTTTCATAGGAGTCCAGCGAGGTGGTTTAGGGAAGAAGGAAGGGATAGTTGTCTCTCCTCCAGGAAGAGTCATTTCCCTTTCTGGAGAGGTGCTCACTATCACTTGCTCCTGGAACTTTTCAAATGCACTGGAAGCACCAATAACGTCAAGGAATAGTTGAAGAGACTGAGCCTTGACGGCAGAGTCCCTGTACTGTTGACGGTAGGTAGCACAGTCCCACTTATAGACATGTTGATGATCTTTTTGCATCTACCCCCATTTTTGCACACTTGCACTATAGTCCTTCCAGTCCTGATTCTTTTGAGCCAGGAGGTCCATTTGCATCCACTGCTCGACCAGTTCACGGCTAGTTTGGACGCTGTTTCAGACGACCGTCCAATAACAGGCGTAGTTCATAATAGCCGTCCACTAGTCCTCATTGCCCATCCCCTAAGCCTGCAGGAATTCATTCCAAGACCTCAAGTCCCTCACTTCATCACTTAGAGCCGCTCTCTCTTTCTCCGACCTTTGCAATTTTTTCCAAAGATCCTCGTTTACGTTCTGGAATTCCCATAGGGAGCGAGTCAAGCGTACCACACATTTACACATTTCATCATAAATGTTGCGCGGCACAACGGTCTCTTCCAAGGAGGGTTCGGTGATGTCTAGGTTAATAGGCTCCGACGGATCCCACCTGAGTCGAGCTCCTAATAACGTAGCATGACGATTAGACATAATTAGATAACATAATACCATCATGGAACAACTTCCATGTAATGATCATGATGTACTTGCTTCAGGGTCGATTTGCTCCAAGTGGCCAATCATGTCATGAATGACCCCCTCCATAAAGGTGAATTTATTAGGAAATTTGCCCCAGGATCAAGTCGCCACCGTTGACATGTGCACGTCTTGGTCTCCTATTATGCAGAAAAAATTTCATATGAAGACATAATTGAAACATTGCAATAACCAATACAAATTTTAGAAGCAATTTCCTAGGGTTGAGTACACTGCAAAAGTCAGAGTTACAAATCATTTACCTCTTCTTGTCTGAGCTGAAGGGACTTCAGCATCTTCCACAGCTACTCCCTTCTCACGCGCGAGAACCTGTGCACTACTCGCTTGATTGACTACTATAGCCTCCTCTTCCAAGGCTGGGGTCTCCTCCTTGAGTCATAAAACCATAGCCCCTGTTTCAAGGGTTAACCTTTCTGCAACCCTCTCCTTCGCTATCATGTAATGTTTCCAGTTAACACAAAATTCTGCTCTAGTTTAATAAATTGTGACATAAAAGCATCTATACGCAACATGGATGTAACCATTAGCAAGTTCCTTTTCTTACCTACTGGAGGATTACTCCTTCGAAATTTGACCTGCATCTTTTCCCTTGCACTACTTGTTGGCTCAATGGACTCCTCGGTCAAACGAGGCTTCTTCTGAGGCACCGACGGGTCCACTATCTCAGCAGTTAGGCGCTTCCCCCGTGATGCATCGCCAGTATAGGAAGGGAGTGCCCCACCCACATTGTATGGACCCCACATTCGAGGTGCCGCCATGCCCCTAGTCGTTAGAGATAACGACTCCCCGATCCCCTCAGGAGGGTTTTGCGACCGGAAGATGCTGAAAATATGAGAAATCCATGGTTTGGAAATCTGGTCACGGTCCTGCTACACCTAGACTCCATCCCGTTGGACAACCAAAAATTTGGCAAAGTGCCGGAAGCAAGCTATGACAAAGGAAAAATGCACATTGAAATGGGACTCAAGCTTCTTACGAAGCTTGACCATTTCAACGCGCAGGCCTTCAGCAAAATAGCTGGCCCAATTGAATCACGTCCCCTCCTCCATGACGTCTCACATAATGCGAGCTTGTTCTATAGTGAGAAATCTCCCTTGGGAGAGTATCTTGGGGAAGGTCTGAGCTCAAAAAAGGGGGTAATGGTGTGGGCCACCGCCAACTCAATCCCATTAGCAGGAATCCCTTTGGCCTCTTTCTTGACCCCTAGCCAATCCTCTATCCCTTCCTGGCATTTGGTGCTCCTCTTCAACTTTTCCTCTATAGGAAAGCCATTGGAACGGACCCTAAAGAGATCAGCGAACAGCTGAGTGTTGATGTCAAAATTTACCCGCACGTTACGCACGCGTACGCAGAAATGCTCGGCTTCTTCACTGAAGAAGTTAACTAGGGTCAACATTTCACCCACGGTAATGTCAGGGGTTATAGCCAAGAACAGGTCCATTAGCCTAGCCTCTTGAAGGTTATTGGTCAAAACAGCAGGGGCCACTCTATGGCCAAGCCAACATTGTGCCTCCTTTATATCACCGTAGCGGAAAAAGATATTGCTTGCGTCACTACTGGAGGCCATGATCGTGATTTCCCGTGATTCACTGACTACATACATAAAACAATGGCTAAGTCGAGATTGCAAAAAATATAAGACAACTTCACAAATCATTGCTAACTGATGGCATTGACACAATTTATCATTGTAATGACGTTTAGCAGATCTGAATGGCAAAGGAAATGGAGGGATTCTCCTTCACACGTTGGCCATAGTGAGGGGAGGATCCAAGGTCCATTCCTTATCCAGCCATCCAAAATTTTTACACCTAGCAAAAAAGTCAGCATAGCGGGTCGGGTACTTTGGAATTTCAAATGCTAGTTGTTCCATGATGGCGGCTCGTACATTGCTAATAGCAGGAAATTCACTAATAGCCCTTTCAGTCAATGATAAGGTATCATTATCGCCTATGAGACCACTATCATTGATAAAGAACCTACATCACAAAAAAAAGGGCAGATTCTTTATGCTCGACATAAATCTAGAAAATATTTAGCATGTAGACACACATCGAAATGACAAAAATCTAGATTCTTACCCACCAGCGTAATATACAGTACCAGGGGGGTTCTGGAAATAGGTCGTGAGGTGATGAGCCACGGATAGAGTATTGTAGGAGTGATAGCAGTTGAATCTGGGAACCTCCCAGATCCAACTCAAATGCCTCAGACCTTTGGTGCTTTGTTCGCGATCTTGCACCCGCGCAGTCTCAATCCTGCTGTCTGTTAGGAACCCCAAGATGCCCTCCGTCGAACTGATCAATAACATCTCCAAAATAGCAGCAGCTACATTGCCTGGTAGATGCAACTAGATGATTACACTATAGTTATGAAGCAAAAACTGTAGGAACCCCCGCGTGCCTCTTGGAACCATAATGCCTCCCCCTTTATACAAGCATGAGGTGGAGGAACATTGGCCGCGGGAACATGCATGCAGCATAGGACGCCCACAATGTCCAAAACGATTAGGACAGGCTTTAACATGACACTGTACAATGAAAAAATATTGTCATTAGACAAAACATTTGAACATAAACATTCATCATGCTATAATAGGATTCGCCTAATTCTCAGAAAATTGCAGATTTCACTGTAAACACATGGCCTGAATTGCCCAAACCCTTGTAATAGCTCAAGGTCTGTCTCTGACAATGGCATTGAAGGCAACATTGTGTATTATTCCAGTGTAATATGCAACTATTACAGGAATAAAGGAAAGGAAGACAAAACCCTGATTACACTACCTACAAAATATAATACTGAGATCTTTCAATTATACAGAACGTTTGTCCAGTATCACCCAACATTACCTAAACCCTCGTAACAATATGAGGTTCGTCTTCAACAGCAAAGACGAAGGTAATACCGCAAACCACAATATCTCAGCCCACGTAAATAGATATTAATGCTCAACGTAGCATATACATTCAGAAAAATAATACACAACTATGATGCTGCAACAAATATGACAATAGTGCGAAAGGGCGAACGACTCTGGCCAGCGAAGCCTGTTGTAGACTCTCCTACACTTCATCAATCCTGGCCAATTTAGTGTTCTTTCCCTTAATCTTTGGTGCCATGACCGCAATCGAATAAGTTTTCGTAAATCTCCTATTTACACCTTGCTCCTACTCCTTTTCTGCTATAGCCAAAATCTGAATTCACGATATCTGTAACCTGTCTTGATATCTATAACCCATCTTGAGTATGAACCATCAGTTTATAAACAAAATGCTTGAAACTAATTTTTCTTTCTGACCGATCGATGCGGAACTTTCCCAAAACGTCGATGTCAGTATGACATGAAATGCAAAGATTGGGCCATTAATTTAGTTGATATCGTGTAGATTGCGGTCTGAAATGATGTTAAACTAATATATTTATCGTCTCTTAATCTGGTCGGATTAACTACGGTTTGTACAAAAAATTCAAATTTCACAACACACTAGACACGTCACGTTACACTTTTCATTTCATTTCATAGGCCAACATCTAGGAAGTCGAGCTCATTATTATCTTATTGTAACGGTCCACTAAGACCTTAAACTATAAGCTTCTTTAATGCTAAAAAGAAAAAAAACAAACTCTTATCGCTCAACCGATTAGCAGAAAAATAATGTAACATCTTCCTTTTTTGACATTTTTTGTAGGGCGATTCGTAAATGGATGCAGCTTTATTCGCACCATTAGCCTTAACAGGCCCATACAGGGAGATCATTAGATAGTCTAATTACACACTAATAGAAACAGAACCTACCCCTTGTGACACAACCATAGCAACATCGGAAATATCCCCAGATTGGCTAGAACATTTGGCCCGAACTCTAGACCTAGAGGTTGGTGATGTGACCGAGGATCCTCTTGACGAGTTCCTTGTGGTTACGCACAAAGGCGAGAATAAAACTCTTAGAGTTAGTTCCCTTTTAGACCAACAAACATAGAGTGGCATTACGCAAGTGCTTCAAAACAATGTTGTTGTATTTGCATGGTCATATGAAGACATGCCAAGATAAGACCCGAGACTAATATAGTATAACATAATTTTAGACCCACGCATCAAACCAATTAGACAGAAGGCATGCAAGATTAAGCCAGAAATTGCACTAGCAGTGTGTAATGAAATCACCAAGTTATATCAGGCTGGTTTCATTCATGCGGTTGATTACTCAGACTGGGTGTCCAACATCGTAGTTGTCTCTAAGAAAATGGGAGGTATAAGCATCTGCATAGACTTTTGGGATCTGAACAAAGCCATGATTAAGGACAATTTCCCATTACCTAGTATTGACCAATTGATTGACACAACAGCTGGTCACGCGCTACTATCCTTCATGGATGGCTTCTCAGGTTATAATCAAATTCGCATTAACCCAGAGCATCAGTTGACCACAACATTCATGACACCTTGGGGGACCTTCTGTTATACTATGATGCCTTTTGGGCTAAAAAATGCTGGAGCGACGTATCAATGTGCCATGACATAGATCTTTAGCGACTACCTTTTAGGGAGATTGAATGACTACATAGATGACATAGTTGTCAAGTCTATAAAGTCTGAAGATCATTCAAAAGACTTGGAGTTAGTCCTTAAACAATGCCTTAAGCATGAAATGCATATTCCTAGTCAAAACCAGATGCATGTTGGGATTTGTGGTATCAGAGATTGGCATCTGAGTCGACCCTGACAAGGTCAAAGCCATCGTTAATTTAGCACCACCTACAAACCTCAAGGAACTACATGGGTTATAGGGCAGACTTCAGTTTATCAGGCGGTTCATCTCGAAATTAACAGATAAATTACATCCCATGCAATACCTTCTTAAGAAGGCTGTTAATTTCGAATGGACTGATGACTGCTAGCGTACATTTGACGACTTAAAAAAGGAGTTACAACATTTGCCAACGGTTTTCCCACCACAAAGGGATCAACCTTTTTACATCTATCTAGCTAGCTCAAACATGTCCATAGCTACGTTACTGTGCCAAAAAAAGAATGATGGGTCTGAAGCCCCTATCTATTACCTCAGTCACATCCTATTTGCATACGAGACAAGGTACAATGAAGTAGAGCATAACTGTTTGGAATTATTTTTCACGCTTAAAAAATATAGGCATTATCTTTTTCGTAGTCAGGTCAACATAGTCTGTAAAAGAAATGTTCTGCGAGCTATCTCAAACAACTTATATGAGAGTAGCAGGATAGCTCGTTGGAAGGCTATCACGACCGAATTTGATTTACATTATGTTGGCCAATCATCCACAAAAGGTCAGGCCATAGCTGATAAGCTAGCAACATCATCCACTAAAGATCAAGCTACGATAGAGCCAGAATTCCCTGATGAGCATGTACATAGTTTAAGCCCTGTATCAACAGGCCTCGAAGCGATGTTATACTTCAACGGAGCTTCAACTACTAGAGGCGGCAGTGTTGTTGCTGTCATTATGCTTACCCCTAAGGATGTGTGTCCATCAGCTTACCACCTGACATTCCCTTGTATGAACAACATGGTAGAGTATGAGGGGCTCCTTAGAGGGTTGTTGACAGCTAGAGAACTTAAAGTTCAACACCTGGCAATCCGAGACGATTCGATGCTCATCATCAATCAAATCATAGGAGTCTACGCCTGCAAGGCTATGTACTTATAGCCCTACTGTAATATGGCTAAAGATCTCCTGACACAATTCTTGACAACCGATGCCCAACACATGGCATTCAACGAAAACGTTGTTGCCGATGCACTGGCAACATTGGCATTAAACATGCCGCCACACTTGTTTGCCACTTAGCCCGCTTTAATGATAGAATGTATAGAGCCTATCATTCAAGAGGCACATATTTCTTCATTAAATGTGGAAGGAACATTAGAATGGTATGACAACATTAAAACTTACCTTCTACATGGTGAACCACCGCACGAGCTAACACATGCAGCAAAGGATGTAGTGCGCAAGCGTGCCAAGCAATACATCATCCTTGGGGAAAGTACTCTCTATAGATGCTCCTTCAATGGAGTATTTCTTACCCGCGTTAACAGAGACCAAACACAGTGAATAGTTAATGAAGTTCATGAAGGGCTGTGCGGTGGACACGTAGCCCCGCGGGTAATGACTGCTAAAATTAGACGCCTAGGGTACTATTGGCTGTACATGGAAAAAGACTGCCTTGCCAAGGTTAATATATGTGACACATGCTAGTGTTACACAAATCTAATACATGTGTCACCAACTGAGTTGCACACTACACAGTTCACTTAGCCATTCCAATGATGGGGACTGGACATCATAGGTCCCATCGCACCCAAATCTTCTGCAGGACATAGCTTCATTATCACTGCCACTGAATATTCTACAAAGTGGGTAGAGGCTATCCCCCTATGGAAGATTACATCTCAATAGGTTTGCCATTTCATATTAGACAATATCGTAACTAGATTTAGGCTCCCCATGACTATTGTGACCGAAAATGGGCCACAATTTAGTAGCACAAAAATCAAATCTTTTTGCGATAACCTTGGTATCAAGCAATCTTTTTCTTCACCTTATTACCCACAAGAAAATGGTCAAGCAGAGGCAACAAATAAGGTGATTATTAATCTACTTAAGAAGATGCTCAGTATTAACAAAAAACGGTGGCATGAAAAAATCCTCTACGTGCTATGGGCGTATCGTACAATGTGTAGAAAAATTATAGACAGGATGCCCTACAACCTAGTCTATGGATCTGAAGCAGTGCTACCCTTGGAATTACAGGTTCCCTCATTGCAGATGGTTCTATTCATAGTTATAAATGAGACTCAGCACAATGAGTCTAGAATTGTGGATTTAGATTCAGTGAAGGAGAAACGCATCCAGACGCTCGACACCATCGAGAGATATCAGGATAAACAAAGATAGAAGCATTGGCACAACTTGCATCAATGATCAATCAAGAAAGGAGAATTAGTTCTTAAGGCCATTCATGAACCAGTAGGTAAGTTCTCTGCAAACTGGGAAGGCCCTTTCCTGGTCATCGGTGCATACGGCAACAGAGCATTCAAGTTAGCAGACATCGATGGAAACGAGCACTCAAACCCAGTGAACCATCTATACTTGAAATGATATTACATCTAAACATCAACTCGGCACAAGCACAAGGTAACAAACTTCTGCTACGATGTAAAACTGGTAAAGTTGTACATGTCCGCTACAATGTAAAACTGACACTCCTTGCACGCGTCCGCCAAGATGCTAAACTGGCAAAATTTTTGACCGTTCGCCATGAAGGGAAACTGGAAATGTAAGCATACATCTGCTGAGATGCTAAATCAGCACAGACTTGTACCTGGGTCATGACATAAAATTGACACTCAAGCATGGTCTGCTGGGACCATAAACTAGCTCTTCCACCATTTGCTACGACGTAAAACTAGTAGATTGCAGTCTTCCCAGATGTTAAACCAGGACCATGGCCTATTGAGGCTTAAAATTAGCAACGATAGTCAACTAGGACTCAAAACTAGAATCGGCCAAGCATTCTATGAAGCAAGCAAGCGTGGTCATTCTTGCATAGCATCCCTGCCAGATAGAATGGGTAAGGCGTTGGGATAGACACAACGCCATTACCCCGTAGGCATTTTGTTGATTCCTCGGACATGCCTACTGACCCCTCAGAGATGTTGCTATGATGACCGCTTTGTAGTTACACCTCCTAGGATCAATTTTTTCCGCTTGGGGTCACGAAGAAACTATGGTCGTCCACAGTCTCAATGGCCTCCATTCATCGCTGTCACCGAACTCCGACCTAGTAGATTCATTTGACTTGTTCTTTTTCCAATCATTGGGGCAACATGAATCTGGCTGTCGACGGTGGTTTCATGAACTATGGCACCAATGATGAGACGCGGTTTGCGTCGGCCGCGATATCGCGTACGCGATATCGC
>MNCI01005261.1:645-36580 GCA_015680685.1 Gnetum montanum | reverse complement strand
CCTTGGAGATAGAGTTTTCACAACCCAAGAAGCAGGGCGAAACCATAGACATTCGGAAAGAAGGAATGAAGGGAATAAGTGCTCAACTGCCAATCACACATATGAATGCAACGTATGCCTGTACGATCACCCCAACGGTCAATGCCCAATATTGTTACATATCCATGAGCATTGGGGAAACATGCTACATCCAGAGTTCATACAGAGATACTGTGTTAGACCACAGTGGCAACAATCCCAGTCATGGGGGAATCCACCCTTAGACTGGAGGCACCCTTCACATTTTCCGAATCCAAATGCTTATAACGTTCAACATCCTGTTCCTTCAACTGGGCCATCACACTTTATCTCACCACAATACCATTCTTCACAATACCATCAACCCATACCTCCAACACAACCACCACCTTGTGCACCTTTCATTCCTCCTAACTTTCAACATTCTTATCCTTTCCCTCCTTCCACAATGCCACCAACTGTTCCTCAGGTGTTTGTACCACTGCAACCCATGAACAACACTTGTGCTGCTGCTACTTACAGCAGTGAAGAGCCTCCTCAACATCAAAGACGTCCTTTCTTTAAACATGGCCGGAGGAAGGGACAACACAATTCTGAGGCCACTGCATCTTCCAACCCAGCACAAGCCCAACAATGTGGTGCATCCGTACCTTCGAACCCAATGCCCATGTACCTTCATGAGGGCCATCAACTAACACTCCAACAACCACAAGGCCCAATGAACACAACCATGGGAGGCATCATTCCAATCCTTGCATACCATCTAACGGTCACAAATATCATAGTGGGTCAACTCGTTATCCGGGAACTACATCGTATAAATTGCCCCACTACGCTTATTATAATCAAGTGTGTGAACCCCAAGGGGATAAGTATAGACCGGTCCCAATACTTCCAATATGCAAGGATCCTTATTTTCCATTTATTAATCCTAGCCATATTCAACCGTTTGGTTATGGGGGATATCCCCCGTTTCAATAACAAGCAGGATTAATAAATGATTTTAATTTTCTTTAATTTTTCATCTTTTTGTTTTTCAGTTTTTTATCTTTTAACTTTTTTGTTTTATCTTTTTGTGTGTTTGTATTTTCATATTTTTGTAAGTAATCTCATCTACGAATAAAACACTCATGTGGATCGTTGGTTGAGATGTGTTTTATGTTATTAAGTCATGAGTAATCAATTATTTGAAACAGTAAGCCCACTACATCCACTCATCCACTCTATAACTAAAGAGGTTCTGTTCAAGGGTACAGTGATATTCTTGAAATTTCTAAAACTTAATATTAATTTTGTGTTCATTGTACCTAGAATGAAGAAGGATGGACCAAGAGGGAATGGTTAGGGTGTGACATCAAGGGGACTTGTGGATTCTCTTTGATGTCATCTGTGGGCGGTATCATGCAACTTGGTTGTACTAAGATCCTTGTAGATCTAATGAAAAATGGGAGTAAGAGTCATCAAAAGGGCACTCGACAATCAAAATCTGTTCTAGGGGGTCCCGCTGGAAAGACATGCACCCATGCTTGAAGGTTGGCGGCTTCTCTAGATTCAGTAAAGAGAAAAAAAAAGAGAAGAAAGAAAAAGAAAAGTGCCATAAAACAAAAAGCACTCCTCCTTTGTACTAAACGCCAAGTGATCGTACGCCTTGTTGTTATGGTACTCTCACAGTTGTTCATCATGGGATGAAACAATGCGATGTCACTGATAGAAAGATGGACTTGGTCCTGATCTTGGAACAATGGGTTAATGACACTTTAATCATGTTTTTCACGCAGGATTCATTGTACCCTGAGACAGTTACCTCATGTTCCGATCTCTACGATCCCTTTCTCTACTTCGTTTCATCTCACTGTTCATGTAATTGTAGCTTGTGTCCCATGTAGCATAAAATTTTCATCTCATTCCGGTGATATTTACATGTGTGTGTTTTGTGGAGTTAGTGCAGATTACATTTAACCCTTCTAGTGCCCATGGACACTTTAGGTGTGGTTACACAAGGGCATAATAGGTTGAAACCTGCTTTGGGGAGGACCCACTTGTGTAATTTTTGGTAATCTTCATTAATTCTCTAGCTAGAACACACAATCTCTTACCCTCAGCTTAATTTTTTAATTGATTTTCTTTCCCATTTAGTCACCCTCAAACTTTAACGTTCCCATGTCCTATTATATTCCCTTTTCTTCATAACCGCCAAAAGTTTTCATTGTTAAAATCACACCTATCTCATTCAAAGTGCCTTTCGAATTCATGTAATTACCCTTGAGTTCATTAATTCTTGTTCATGTCCTCGTTTACCACCTTACTTTCCAGAAAAATCATTAAACAATTCGGTTTCCTTTAGGTGTCTCACTATAGCTAGGCCGAGATATCGCGTACGCGATATCGCGTCCCACGAGATATCGCGTATGCGATGTACCGTACGTGACATCGCGTCCCCCCTTTCCTATAAATAGGACCCCCACCGCAGCACTTTGCATCATTTGGCATTTACGCGGGGGGAGAAGTTTTTGAATTTTTTCTATGCAACTTGCGCTTGAATGACCCTTGCTTTTTCCACTCTATCTTGCGCGCTGGCACTCCGATTTTAATTCCGTTTGCACCTGCTTGAACCCGGAGTGTTCAGTTTAGTCGTGGGGGAGAGACACTTGCCGAAAAGTGCCTAAATTTTTTGGAATTTTTCATCGCCCAAAGGACATCAAATAGGTTAATTAATGCTAACACTTAGGAAATTGCGCCATCAATCATATGACCTTAAGTATACCAGAGGATTAAAACTGCAAATCCGCCTAAGTCGTAGGACTCACCCTCATAATTTTCGGGCACAATCACACAATAAACGATCTTTAATTAAGGCAAGTAGTAAGGTATGACTTGATTTCCTAAACAACCTTACTAATGTTCACCTGTGGGATTGCATATGGCCCCTAAACGCACCCAGCCGAAGAGCCCGACCCAAGGTGGAGCAAAACAGCCTAGGAGAGGTCAAAGACAAGTTCCTGCCGGACAACATAATGAACAGGAGGTGCATTCATTTAGCATCCATCAAAATGAACCTCCTACCAGACGGTCCGGACAGGCAGAAGGAGGAGCTGCTGCGCCTGAACTGGGACAACAACTCACGTTGCCCCCGGAATGTGTTCAGGCCATCAACACGAAGTCCACAATTGCTTCGGTGATTGTGGAACTCAACTTCGAATCTTTTGCAGAGTTCGCTCCTGAGGCTATTAGGGATCACCTTAAAGGGTCTCCCTTATGGCCTGTCCTCTCTGAACAAAGTGCCTGGTACTTAGGAGAAACGTACCTGTTTTGGCACAATAAAGAGCAAGGCACCACAGTAAACATTGGTGGTGTGTCAGTAGATTTTTCTGCACAGGCAATTTTGGAAGTGTTAAATCTTCCGAACTTAGGCCTCCATGTTGCTCAGTTATCCACCCGATCTAACCCTGATGTGCGAAAGGATTGGCTAGAGAAGGCTTACGATAGAGATAAGGCTTTTGGTGAGCTGACTACGGAAGAGCGAGTCTATTTCAAAATCGGGACTTATCACCTCTTCCCCACAAAAGGCTTAAAGAGAATATCAACGTATGCGGCAAGAGGATGTGCAGTGTTGATGGGAAAGGTTAACGCTAACCTTCCTCATCTATATTTGACGGAGATCCTAAGGCGATTCGAAGAACGAAAGACAGGAAAAATGGCACTCCCTTTTCCCTGTCTTATCAGAAAACTGTGCCGTCGGGCAGGTATTCGGGGATATACAAATGACGTCCTCCGAAAGGCCCAAAATGCTTCTTATGCTGAATTGTTAAAGGCGCCAGCTCCAAGAAAGAGTACTGGCGAAGAGTTGGGACCAGATGAGGAAAATGAAGAACAGGTGACTGAAACCCCTGCAACTCAGCTTGCAGGACCCAGTCAACCTCCAGCCACAGGTCCTAGCCAACAACAAGAAGCAGAACCCGGTACAGGCCAGGATCAGCCGCCGCCGCAAGACTATAGACCGTCAATGAGCCATTTGAGGGCTATTGCTGAGACGATCAGTTGGGGAAGTCGTGATGACGCCAATCTCTTCCGTGTCATCGATGATGCCAACCAGCCTACGATTTCAATAGATCGCACAAGGGGTGAGTTGTCAATGCAAACAAGAGGAGGGGAAAGCAGATGGTCACAACAGATCTCTGGAAACGCGGCATCTTTCCAAGTTCAATTAGAGACTGGTGAAGGGGCCACTGTGGTGGTCATGCAACACCAGGATGCCGCGGGAGCAGCTGAGGTGGTCGCTGACCACATCAAGGAGTCCTTTAATGTACCTGTTGTGCCACCGGCAGATCTTTCAGGAGCACAGGATGCTCAAACCATTGCCAGAACCTCAATGACTCCTGCAGAACATGAGGATGCATTGGATAGATTGCTTCAAACGGGACAGGTTTTAACGTCTCTGTTTGACATCCCTCAGGATGTAACTGCAATGCAGTCAGACCTCATTTCAACCAAGGGGAAGCTGGTCATATCCGAGGTAAGGGCTGAGCATGCTGAAGCAGAAGTACAGAAATTACTACTTTACGCAGTGCAGCATAGGCCTAGGTATGCAATGCTACTTCTTTCTTGGTTAAGGGGCCCATTATGCTACTTTACGTAGTGCAACATAGTAAAGCCCCGAAAAAGATTGAAACAAAGGAAGTGCGGCAACAGTACTTCAACTTTTGCAGTTTCATTATTTTATGCTGAAGTACGCTATGATGCGTAATTTAGTGTAATGCAGCGTAATTCAAATAATGACAAGCACAATTTAGACATCAGTAGTTCATATGCCACAATACGCTATTTAGCGTATTACAGCGTAATCAAAGGACAGTCTGTTGCCAAAGCCCACACGAGGGTAGTTTACAACGCGCTACGTAGCATAGTGTCACAAACTTCAACGACAACACATCAACTCAACGACATTTTATGAGTTTAGGACACGTGTCACTTAAACTGTGTTTTTCTCCTGACCCGAACCTTATAAATGCTCCAGTTGATGAAGATCAAAGGGTTGAAAAAATTTTCCTTTCAAGGTTGGCAAAAGAGCAAAAGAGAATCAGCGATCGTGAGAACGGTGGAGGTGATTGGCAAGAATTCTTGATCAGAAACAATCAGCTACCAGATATTCTCCCTCGGGTCTGACTTCCTTGCACCCAGATTGGCTAGATCAAGGTAGATTGATCCTTGCTTGTTTCATCTTTAGATAACTTTCTTGTTACTGGCATGTGCTTCATCCAAACCGAAGCCCGCCTGAAATCATTGTATGAAACATATTGTTTTTCATAAATTAAATCCCAGATCTTGTGATCATATTCTCTACAAAATCTGATCCCTTGCATCCTAGTTATATAGATTTGGCGATCTCATCTAAATCGTTTGTGTTGTCTTCAATTGCTTTCAGGACTAACAACATTGCATCGTCTTATAAAGAATCTTCATTTTGCCATCAAATTATTACCAAATATTTTACTGATTAAATAAGTCCCCGTCTGATTGACAAGATCGTTCAGGGTACCTTGGATTCATTTTTCTCTCTAGCATAGTCCTTGCATGGATCCAGGGTTAGAACTATGTACACGGACTTTCGTTTGGTATTTCTAGCGATCGACATTTTCCATTGTTACACTTAGGTACAACAATGCTCGAATAAATATCCATACACTTAATGACTCCTATTGTAGGCACTCAGGAGGAAAATTCTAACTTTTAAATGGAAAAATTGTAAGAGCTTCACTGCAACTACTATTTCTATTTCCATAAATGTGGCTGGTAGGTGTGTATTTATAGCTAGAAATGGATACTATGTCGATAGGGCCATGTCGATGCATGATATGATGCATCAACTAGGCCTTGTTAGCACATGATATGATACATCAACTAGGCCTTGTTGACAAGACCTAGTCGATGAGGCCAATTGATGAGGCCTCATTGACATGGTTGACAGAACTATGGCTCATCATACCCCCATGAATAAATGAAAACTTGTCCTCAAGTTCTTTTACAAAATTTGAAATTTATGGTATTATTGATTGACTTTTTTCAAACAAAATATACTAACTAACTTGACAAAAAATGGAGTGCTTGGTTGTATAGATCAATACATTACAAAAATGGTGGTGTTCAAGACATAAAATTGAACACCAAGATACCACTCTTCAAAATCGGATAGCACGTTCCTTGGTGGTGTGAAGTTGGATGGAGAAGATTAGATGCTCTTAGTCAGTGGTGGTTCTTAAGGCTCCTAGGGACCTTCATTGGCTTCACGCATGGTTGGAGGTCAAGGTGGCAATGGTTGTCCTGCTACTACTACAACTTTAGGTAGGAGGTAGAAAGCATCCAATAGTGCTTCCATTTTCTCCTCCTTACTTCTAGGATGTGCACCATCCATGTAGCTTAGCCAATGTGGGTTGAAATGGGCACATCCTAGGGACATGGGATTACTAGAAACAACTCCTTCACATTGATGAACTAGGAAATGAATTATTTGTGTTCAATATCAAATGTCTTGACTATGTTCTTTAGCTCCTAGTAGTCATTCCTCTATTTGGCTAGGTTCTTAGCGATTAATCGTTGATATTTGAACCATGCTTTGAAAAGTTTGAGTTTAGAATTTGTAGTCTCAAGCTTTTGCTTGGTTTCTTTGTGGTGCTTGAACTTTATCTCATATAACAAGTACGAGCTATCCACTTGTTTCTCCAACCTTGATCATGGTTTTCTGATAGTTAGTATTGCTAGGTTTGAATATCAAAGATTGGCCAACTCCATATATTCTATCATTTCTTCAATTGCAACTTCTTCAAGTGGATCTCTACTTTATTGTAGGTTTCGATTCCATCAATGATGGATTTTCAAACTTCTCTTTCTTGTTGGAGTTTTTGGAGGGCTTCATTCATTTTTTCCTTTGTCATTTGAATGTATTTTTCATTGACTTCCTTCTACAAGCCAACCTAGTCTATGTAGTGATTCTTTACTTTTTTGAACTTGAGAGCTTCTTTCTTCCAGGTGATAATCTCAATGGCAAACTTCTGATGCAAGACATGCACTTCCTCCATTAACAAACTTTGATTTTTTGTAGCCGATCTCCTCATTTCAGTGTTCGCCTTGGCAAGCTACTCCTATTGTTGATGAATAAATTTTTGCATTTGATTCTTTTGAGCATCAACATTGTGTAGGTGATGATTATATGTGGTTAGGATCTTGTTCTCCTACATCTATGCCAAGTTCTTTTGAATTGAGTATGTTTTTGCTTTAGCTATGGATTGGTTGAAGATGGTTGCAACTACCTCCATCTTGGCCTTTTGGAATTGTTCTTGAAGGTATTTGAAAGCTTCATCTCTAGTTATTTTTAGGTTGAGGATCACAGGTTTGGTATGTTGGGAACATGGTTTGGCAACCTACGTGGCCAAGTGTTGATTTCATTCTTGAGTCATTTTGAGTTTCCCCTTCAAAATAATGCATTTGCCCCTTGTGTTTAGCAACTCTGACTAGGTTTTAGTGATGTCTTCTTGAAAATCAAAGATATTTAGAATCAGTTTCCTAGTTCCCACCAGTTGTTCCAGAAAATCTTCATGCTAGGTTATATTTAACTTTTCATTGATCATGCCTATAGACATCTACACATCTTGAAGTATAAATACATCTAGTACAAACACTACAAGTGCATTTAATGCTTTAGCCACATGGTCAGCAACAACTTTAGCCACTATTTCCTATCCTTGGTGTTGCATCACCAAGATAGTTACCCCTTCACCTTCCTCCAAATGCACTGACAAGGTGGTAGCATTTCCAAAGATTTTTGGGAATAAATTGTATTGAGATAAAGACACCATCACCTCCCAGGCATTACAATCGAACCTCACAGGTAGCTAAGTTCATTGGGTAGAGAAGATTGGTCCACCCATATCCATCTGGCTAACTGTTTGAGCCACCTCATTAAGGTGATTCGTTGTTAGTTGGTATATAGATGGATTTTCCCCACTCATTTCTACACATTACTCTTGTTCACTCAAGAGCTACTCTTAGATTTTGCATAGGTGCTCAATGGCTACATGGGTCTCTGACATTGTTTCTTGAGTGGGTGGTGGTGGTGGCTGCTCCTCTACTTGGGTTGTCATTAGCATCCTCTCTTTTATGATCTTGAACCATATGGCCAAAGGAGTATGGCTGAGTGTATCATTAACATCCTATCTTTTATGATTCTTTCCCTTTTGCAAAGCTTTCGGATGAGGCATGGAAAGGATAGGGGTTTCCTTCCATGTTTGTTTTCTTTGAAACACTTCTCAATCTTTAAATAGGGTAGTTGTGAAAGGTTGACAAGAAATTTCTTGCTTAGAGTAGTACATGCTTGGGTGGAGAAGGTAGTCACCTTACTTAGCCTCACCATTGGATTGAGGTGATAGGCCATAATTTTGAAATAGATTTGCTCTGTCAGTGTAAGTGTGTTGTACTCCTTATGATCAATCCCATAGAACCATCAAGTCCACTCCTTGGCCTCAAGATCACCTTGCATTGATAGTTTTTCCAACTGTGTTCTAGTGTCAAGCAACCCTAGTACCTGTGCAATAGCTTCTACCAAGTAGGACAACTTGAATGTCCTTAATTTTGATAGTGGTCCCTAGCCTTCTATTATTCTGTACCATTCCTCATTGGATGTGATGATTGGCCATATGGGAGAGCTTTGCATTTGTGTCTTAACATTTTTTGGAGCTTTCTCTAAGAATGGCCTAAAGTTGATCTATTGAAGAACTTATTGTTGAATTTCTTGGGACCTAATGATGTCAAGGTAGGCTTGAGTCAAAGTCACTTCAAGCTATGACATGGGTCTAAGCACTTCTCCTTACTATAATTATTTTGTAGGCACTTATTCTTCTAGAACCTATCTGATAGATTCCACTTCGGGCTCCTCACGAAGAGGTCCTATTGCATGGGTTGCCTTCGGCAATTCTTGGACTTGTTCTTGTTGGCCCTTTCCATCTCTAGGTTGTTTCTCCCATGGTTGAGAGGGTTCTCCTTTCTGTGGGCATTTCTATTTTGGTGCCATCTATAATCACAATGAAACCATGGGTTAGCAATCATTGTGTAACATGAAGCAATTGTGATACCTTTATCTCTTAAAGATAGTTACACTTGGCTAAGTTGTAATTATGGCTAATTTAATTACTCCAATTATTATTTGATTTATATGTTATCATTAATAAATCATCTTGGAGATTGTTGGAAGGATTAATTGTCAAAAAAGTTGATGTTTATATGTGCTTAAGGTTATTAACCCTTTGGGGGATTTAGTAAAATTTTCAAAAATTTTCATCAATTTTTCATTAGAAACTTTAAGGTTTGCAGCCCCCATGATAAAGATCTTACCTCCAATAAGGGTAGGATTGAGAAATAGAATGATTTGGAAAAATTATTGGGAAGTTATGGGCTCTGAAAAATTGTAAAAACTCCCCTTGTGTTATGAGAAAATGAGAAAAAATTTCTAAGTGCATGGTGGTATATATAGGATTTTTGCATTGTGTCAATGAGGCCTAGTCAATTGGGCCTTGTTGATGAGGGTGCTTGCATTGTCAAGGCCTTGAAAATGTATCCTTTGACCACTATAGAAAATTGTTGACTTTTGTCAAAATTGTAAAATATGAATAGTTTTTGAATGAAATTAGGATCAAATGAAATCTCAAAAGGCCAAGAACAATATGAAAACATGAGAAGAGGGGATTGAAGCTCATAAATTTCAAAAAATGAAGAAAAATTAATTCAGGGTTTAAATGAAATAAAAAGTTAAGGAGCACTGAGTGGAATACCCAATGGAATATGCAAAAAATAGGATTGTAGCAGTGTCAAAGGTAAGAGACCTCAACTAACTAGATCAAGAGCTATGCAAGTGGGTCTTCCCCATAGCGGGCTCATGCCCTTGTTTCCCTTGCATAACCTCAACTAAGGAGTCTATGGGCCTCATAGTCGATTAATGATCATAAAATGTTAAGGACCAACGAAAAAGAATCTACTTAAGAATCAAAACACATCATACCAAGACATAGAGCATAACATAGAACATGATAGTGAGGTGAGTTATGGCAGCATGGATATGAAACACCACAAAATTCTGAGCTTAGTACTTCTCCAACAAGAATTGAGCTAAGTCATGATGCTCCCTAGCATGACTGAAGCTTGAGGGCCTCACAAAAAGCTTCAAGCAGAGTCAAAATCAACAAGAAATAGTTCGCTGGGACCCACAGAAGACTACAATGACATCTGGCATCAAACTTGGAAAATCTTGAGCTCAAAATACTTGGTTTTCACTAAGTATGCATCCTGTACGCTGGCCCATACATGCCCATCGTAGAGCCCAGTGTAGAGCAACTTTTGGACCCCCAGGACCTTCCCCAAGTATGGGCTCAAAACATGCTAGAACTGAGCTTCTGGACCCCCAGGACCTTCCCCAAGGTCCCCAACATCTCTCAGGCACTTGAAAATGAAATTTTGGGCTCCAAATGATGGTCTTTCATTCCTCTACGCCCAACGTAGAGCAGCTTTTGGGCCCCAGAAATGAGTCAAAACATGCCAGAACTGAGCGTCTGGACCCCCCAAGACCTTCCCTAGGGTCCCCAGTAGCTCTCAGGCACTTGAAAATCAATTTTTGGGCTCCAAATGATGGTCTTTCATTCCTCTACGCCTAGTGTAGAGCAACTTTTGGGCCCCAGAAATGAGTCAAAACATGCCAGAACTGAGCATCTAGACCCCCCAGGACCTTCCCCAGGGTCCCTAGTNGCCCAGCGTAGAGCAACTTTTGGGCCCCAAAAATGAGTCAAAACATGCTAGAATTGAGTGTCTAGACCCCCCAGGACCTTCCCCAAGGTCCCTAGTAGCTCTCAAGCACTTGAAAATCAAATTTTCGGCTCCAAATGATGGTCTTTCATTCCTCTACACCCAGTGTAGAGCCCAACGTAGAGCCCAGCGTAGAGCAACTTTTGGGCCCCAAAAATGAGTCAAAACATGCTAGAACTGAGCATCTGGACCCCCCAGGACCTTCCCTAGGGTCCCCAGTAGCTATCAGGTACTCAAAAATTAAGTTTTGACCTTAAAATGAAGCATTTTCATGTGTGTATGCTGGGTACATTTTTGGTGTATGTTGGCATGCTGTACGCTGGCATGCTATACGCTGGCATGCTATACGCTGGCATCCTGTACGCTGGCATCCATGTACACTGGCATGCTATACGTTGGCATTCTGTATGCTGGCATCCATGTACATTGGCATGCTATACGCTGGCATCCTATACGCTGGCATGCATGTACACTGGCATGCTATACGCTGGCATCCTGTATGCTTGCATGCTCTACGTTGGCATGCTCTATGCTGGCATGCTATACGCTGGTATTCTCAATGCTGGCATGCTATACACTGGCATGCTCTACACTGGCATCCTGTACGCTGTACAGTTGTAACATATCCTTCACTCAGTCAACGCACCACCTGTCTCCTGATCCAAATTTTTCTCACCTTACAGCCACTCATCCCCTTTCAGACCCAAGTCTAACATCAAAACCCATATAAAAACTCCAATTTTTGACCAGATCTAGGTTAGGGGGAAATGGGAGGCATCTTGGCAAAAATCGGGGTAGACCACACTAAGAAAATTGAGAAACCTGCATCCTATACGCTAGACTTCAACCCTGCACGTTGAACATACAGCCTCTACACTGTGCCTACAATTTGAACCAACACGCTATCACACCCTTTGCATTCACCGGGGCTCTTCATCCGCCTTGTGTCAGATCCACAACTGCGTTAGACCGGTGCATTGTAACCTTCAGTTCCATAATAATATATCGCATCTATTTTGCTAAGATTTGTTACAGTTTTTCATTCATTATTGCATGCTTATTGTTTACATTCCTGCACATTTATGCTCCATTTTACATTAGTTACGTTGTTTACGTATAACCCAGCGTACAGTATATCAGTGTACGTTCGGGGAAATCCTTGCCTGATTCGCGTGCAGACCACTCAAGGTACTGTGCCTTCATTAATTCCAGCTTATCCTCAAGCGAAGTTAGGATCTTCTATGCATGTCTAGGGATCTCCAGGTTTCTATTTCATTCTAGCTGGAGACCGACGATTTCANGCGAAGTTAGGATCTTCTATGCATGTCTAGGGATCTCCAGGTTTCTATTTCATTCTAGCTGGAGACCGACGATTTCGGATAGTACAGGATAGATGATAGAGAAGGTAGAATGAAGTTCCAAATTGAGATCATAAGAATTCCCTTGTGGAATTTGTGTTTAAAATGACCTGGGAAGATCCATCCTCAATCCAGACCAAAACCATCCACTTTTAGTGAATTTGCATAACCATCCTAAGATTGATCCACCCACACAAGATACAAGAGTGCTTCCACAAGACAACCACTATTCCAAAAGAAGAAGAAAAGTGAGAAGTAGGAAGTGAGAGGGGGCCTTAGTTAGAGGGAACCTTCAAGCATAGTTACATGTCTTTCTAGTTCCATAACTAGTGCTTGTAGCCCTTTTATTTTTCCAAAGGGTGTGCTTTGAATTTCCATCATCAATTTTTTAAAATGTGAACCACACCATGCAAGGACTTACTTGTTTATTGTATCTGAGGGGTGTGCTTTGAATTCCCATCATTTTTTTGAATTTTTGGATGGGAACCACACCATGCAAAGACTTTATTTGACTTCCTATTAGTGGTTGGTATGGAACGACAAGAAGTCCATGAAAAAACACTCAATCACTAAAGCAAGTAGTAGAGTACAAAGAGTATTAAGTCTCCTTGAAGTCATACCCTGTACAAACCTTTGAATCCTTCCTAATTTTGGAACTACCAAGGTCACCAATTGATTAAAAGTTTCTTTAATGGAAGGGATTGCATGTTCTTAGAATAAGAAAAACCATAGAGTTTGTTGTATGGGCCGATGATGTGGACTTAATACTTATTCATAAAAAATAAACCATGGCAAAGTCATCAGACATTAGAATTCATAAATAGAAACTAGACGAAAATCACAACATTAAGCACAATCCATCATTAGTAAATAGCAATAGTGACATTATGTCCTATGACAATAAAGCAATTTTATTAGAAAAAAGAAGGAAATATCACACTTAAATTAGAACAAAAAAAATTAAAATATATAAGAAAGTGTAAAATAATCAAGAAAGTTTCAAAGGTACTAACAATGGTGTAAAATTAGAAAAATCTAAAAATAAAAAATTTGTAAAATAAAAAATGTGGAAAACAAAAAAGTTAAAAAACTAAGAAGCCATATGGGTTGTTAGCATGGATGGCCATCTCCCCCATGACTGAGTTGGAAGGAGGAGATCCAAAAAATAGAATGTGGTTGTTCATCCATTGAGGTGGTAGTTTCACTGGCCTATCTTGCTTTGATAAAAGATTTTACTTGTTGGATGTTGACCAACTACTTTTTATTTGGGCTTTCAAGTTTGTAAATTATCATGGTCCTAGAGGAAAAGGTTTGATCGATTATATAAGGTCCCTCCCATAATGTTTGGAATTTTATTTTTGGGGTACATGTGTGGGGTTCTAATAAAGGGCCTTATCTCCTGGTTGAAGTTTTACCTTTTGTATTCTAAGGTCATGACATTGCTTGTTGAATATCTTGTGCACCTCATTCAAGGATAGGGCCACTAATCAATTTTCATCTATAAAGTTTAGGTTGATTAATCTTTCTTTCTATGTTAGACTTAGGTTAAGATTTAGATCAAAGGCTATTAAGAGTGTACAGAGCTCAGATTGAATTAGGAGTGTTGGAAGTTCCTTGTACACCAACTCATAGGGAGATTAGCCAATAGGAAGTTTCGATATTGAATGATAAGTCTAGAGGGATTCATTAAGTTTGCACTCCAATCTTTCCTATATTTGATAATTGTTTGCATTAGTATTTTTATGATCTCTTGGTTAGTTACCTCTATTTGACTATTGACTTGGAGGTGGTAGGACGTTGTTAATTTATGTTCAACCCCCAAGCATTGCATCAACTTTCTAAAAGTGACACCTATGAAATGAGTTCCACTGTCAGAAATTAGTGAACATGGGATCCTAAACCTATTGATAATATTTTGTTGTATAAATATAGTAGTAGTGGATAATGTACAATTAGTACCGACTATTGCTTCTACCCATTTTGTGTAGTAGTCAACTGCTATGATAATATATGCCTTTCCATTGAACATGGGTGTGATGGGACCCATGAAGTCAATGCCCCATATATGAAAAGGTTCCAGTTGTTGAATCCACTACTGAGGACCTTCAATGTGAGTGGTCATCTACCCATCTCGTTGACAATGTTCAGAAGACTTGAAAAACTAGTGGGCATCCCTAAATATTGTTGGCCAATAGTATCTTTCCATCAAGATTTTTATGGTTGTGCATCTCCCTACATAGTGGCCTCCACAAGGTCCTTTGTGAACATCATGGAGAATGCATATTTCATCTTTGTCAAGGACACACCAATGAATCAGGCCAACTACACATACCTTGTAGAGGTGTCCATTGATTTTTGTGAAGTATTTGGCCCAATGAAGAAATTGTTGCTTCGTTCTATAATCAAATCTTGCGGCATCTCCTGAGTGAGAAGATAAGTGAGGATGCCATTATACCATGTTATTTCTGTAGGCATTTTTTCATTTATTGCTCCTATAAAGAGGATTTCATCTAGAAACTAATCAGAGAGCAGTCTCTCCTCATTTTTATTATTTGATCTTAAGTAAGAGAGGTGGTTAGCAATCACATTCTTGGTTCCTTTTTTATCTACCATTGTGAGATCAAATTCTTGTAAGATCATGAGCCACAGTATGATACAAGGGCTCACCATTGGTTTGTTCATGAGAAAGTGGATTACAATATGGTTCATGTGCATAAATACTTTGTAATCAATAACATAGTACCCAAACTTTTCTAGAGCATACACCACTACCATTAGTTCTTTCTTCGTGGTGGTGTAATTTAATATTGCTTCCATAATGCTTCACCTTGTGTAGTGGATGTACTATGGATGTTTCTTATTATCCATCTACATGAGCACTACTCCCAAGGCATAGTTAGATGCATCTATCATGATGTGGAAGGGTTTGGACTAGTTTGGTGCTCATAGGATTGGTGTTTCTATGAGTTTTTATTTTAACTTTTGGAATGCATGTTCACATTCCTTGGTCTAGATGAAAGGTGCATCTTTCTTTGTAAGATTTACCAATGGTTTTGCAATCTTAGAGATATTTTCTATGAATTGTTAGAGTAGCCAGTGTATCCAAGGAATGATCAAACATCTTTATTAGTCTTTGGTTGGCATGTTATTCCTTGGATGACCCTTATCTTGTCTAGGTCTACCTCAATCTATTTTTATGAAATTTGATGCCATAGCACAATGCCTTCTTGGACCATAAGATGGCTCTTTTGCTAGTTGAGCTACAAGTTTATTTCAACACATCTCTTCAACACTTGCTTAAGGTAGTCCAAGGCTTACTCAAATGTATTTCCATAGGTGGAACCATCACCCATGAAGACTCCCACACCACCATCGATCTGCTATTGGAAAATACTAAGGACTAAGCATTGAAATGTTTTAGGGGCATTGCATAGACCGAATGGCATCTTACAATATATAAAAGTCCCCCAAGGACTTGTGAATTTTGTCTTGGCCTAATTTTCTGGCACAACTTGGATTTGGTTATAGGCATTATAACCATCCAAGAAGCTATACTAATAATTCCTAGATATGGTATCGAACACTTGATTCAAAAATGGCAAAGGAAAATGATCTTTAAATGTTTCCAAATTTAACAGCTTGAAGTCAATGCAAACCTACCATTTGCCACCCTTCTTTAGTATAATTATGAGTTGGCTAACCAACTTACTATCCACGATGGGATAGATGAACCTCACCTTGAGGAGTTGTTCAATTTTCTCTTTGATGATCTATTTCGATTTGGGATTTAGTCACCTCTGCAACTACCTTCTAGGATTAATGGTCGAGTTAGTGTAAATGCGATGCTAGCATATCGTTGGATTGATTCCTGTTAGTTCAAGATATGACCAAGAAAAGGCTATTGGCCATTTTTTAACTACATTTAATAGCTTTTATTTTTATTTTGGAGCAAGGTTAACATTACCTATGACTAGTTTACCATTGTTTTAAAATGCATATTCCATGCTAGCCAGTAAAGTTCTTAGCTCTAGGGGCTTCTACTTGAAGTTATCAGGGATTTCCAACTCTCTCCAATAGGTATCATTATCTTCATCTGAGAGTTGGAAATGAACTTCAATTTTGTCCATGCCTTTAATATAAGCACATGTTAGGCTCTCAGTTGGTTCCATGCATAATGTGCTACTATTTGAATTAGCTATCAACCATTGGGTGCACTTCTATTTTGTGGTTTTTGCGTACAGACATCTTTGAATACTAATTTCCTACATACACTAATTGCATGATTTAATGTATGTAATTCTAATGGACCAAATCTTTTGCATGCAATTGCACCCATTATTACTATACATGATGAATGGAATACATTTCTTCTCTATTTTTATCCAATTCATTTTCTTTTGATATTTGTAGAGATAGGTCCCTTATGCCCATATGTGCATCAACTGTGCTTAACCAAGCTCTTCCCATAATGATCAAAAAGTCACTTTTGCAGTTTTCAACCTTAATCACCAAAAAATCAACAAGATAGGACCACCCACAAATTGTGGTCATAATGTCTCTAGTAATCCTAGAGGGACAATAATTGACTAATCTACTAATTCTAGATAGATGTTCTTCTTCTTGATAGGTGGTAGGTTCCAAGCCTTATACATGCCATGGGAGATGAGATTAACTCTAGAACTAGAGTTAAGAAGAGCCTTACATGACTCATGTCCAATGATTTGCATGTAAATGAGTGGAATTCCCAAATTAGATCTTTTCATGGGAAGATTGACAACCTTGATCAACTCAGAAACAACATGAGTTAGCATTATAGTGTGAATCTGAGGTGGCACTTGGTTTGAAGGGCACTTGAAGCTATTTGATGCAAAGGATGAGGGTGTTGGAGATTTATAAAAACCAACCAAACTAGATTGTGAGGGTTGAAGATGATTGGTAGGTTAGAAGAAGGATCTTTTTCTAGATGAGTTGTCCAAACCACTTGGCTAGAAATCTGGTTATGAATGTACAACCCTTGTAGCATTTTGTTGTTGCAGCTATGGAGGAATCTCACCTTGCATGGATGGAGTAGGAGGTAATTAGGTTGAAGGTGGAGCTGTGTGTGCAGAAGGATGCAGAGGGTGGTATGAACATGGGTTTTTCCTCTAGTAGATGGTGAATGTGTTTAGTGGTACTTTAGAGGATAATAGTGATGTTGAAACGAGGTATGACTTATAGAACTTTTTGGAGAGATAGGTTGTTGAACATAGTACCTATATGGATCTAGTTGCCTATAAGGGTATTATTGCCTTGGTGGTGGAATTCCCCATAATTATGGTTAGTACCATTGTTGGTATTTTTCATAAGGTTGTGGAGGAGTCCCACTTGGGTAGTAAGCTTGTTGTTGTTGGTGGAACTACCTTGGATTGCCTTAAGGATAAGGCAATCATCTAGGTGCTTACCTATGTGCTAGTTGAGGATTTAATGCATACACCCCAGAATTTTGTAAGTATGACACCATAGGGAAACATCCTTTTGGATGTTTTTATTGATAGATGTCATAATCAATTTCATCATTAGAGTTAGTTTCCACAACTTCCTCTACTGCTGCAGTTGTACCCTTACCTCTTTGGTAGGCATGTTTAGCTTCTTTTCATCTTCTGTAGTTATACTTACTATTTTGTTCTTTGGATTCTTTGGCAATCTTCATAGTAGTTTAAAATTTTTCATCCAAAGAGTCCCATAATTTGTCAACATTTGCCAAAATATCAGAAATAGATTTTTGGATGGCAAGGCTTTCTTGTTCACCACTTCATCGAGTAGTGACTCCTCCTCATCATAAAATCAGATCTTCCATTTTCTGATGGAAGGGTTTCTATTATACTCTTCTACACTTTTCCTTTTTCATAGCTCACCTTCTTCTTCTACTACCTACTTAATTATTCTTTGGATCTGATGAGCTCTTAGTTCTAATAATCTCCCTTGGGCATACATGCCAAGAGTTCGTTTATTTTTTGCTCTGAGCCCATTTATAATGTGGTAAAGTTGTTCCCTCTAAGAATAACCATGGGTAGGGCATCAATGTAAGATTGAATAGTATTTGTTGATAGCAGCATCCAAAGGTTCATGTGTTCCTTGTTTCTAGCATTGGATTTGCCTTCTCAAATTAGACACTCTGGAGTACGTCTGATATTTTTCATTAAATAGCTCTAACATGGTACTCCATTTACAAGTGAATTTTTTTTCCAAGGACTGATACTAGATTTAAGCTTCCTTGATGAGTGTCCTAGGGAAAATCTTGAGTTTCTACCATTCATTTTCTATATTCTATAAGGCATAGGCATCATGGAAAGCTTGTAGATGTGTTTACAGATTAGAATTGTATCCCCCCTCAAATCTTGGGATATTATTCATGTCTAAGTGTTTGATCTGACTATCTTTCATATGCTTGGTTGGAATTTTAACTACCTTCATAATGTTAAGCATATTTTGAGTTGCTAACAAAGGTTCATCATCATCATTGCATTGATGATGCCAATGATGATTTCGACCTCCCCTTCTATCTTGGTGGCCTTCATGGTCATTTTTGCCTCATTGATCACCTTCATCATGATTATTTTGATGATGGCTTCTATGAGAACCATCAAATAAAGAGGAATTTTTAGAATTAGATGAAGACGATGAAGAGAAAAGTGGACTTCCACTACCACTACAGTGTCTACTACCACTTTTTCACTTATTACAATCACCATCCTTAGATCCCTTGCCATTGTGATGCTTGCCCAAGTCCCTACCTTGGTTGTCACTTTTTCTTGAACCTAATTTATGAATAGTGGATTTCAAGTTTAGGTTCACACCCTTATCATCAATGACAGGGGGTGGAGAATCTTCATGTTGAGAACCTTTAAAGGGAGGATCCTCATTGTCATCTTGATCTAGTAGAAACAAGGATTAGTGTAATGTTTCCCCTTTGTAGCCTCATGGAGATTCTCCTAACGTCAATCTTGCTTACATTATGTTTTAGTGGGATAGTAGTTTTAAGTATCATATCCATCCACAAAATATTCTTTGTGAAGATCTCAGATGTCCAACTTCTTAAGAGTTTTAAGTAGAATCCCTGGCACAGATTGATAGGGGGGCAAGACAATGTTGCCCTTCATATTATGCCATTGTAGCTATTCATCCTGACATAGGATGAAAGTGAAGTTTGGCACATACTCATATGGATGAGTATATATCACTTTGCATTCTTGTAGGACTGATGGTTTGACCTCTTCATGATTATGAGAAGAAGAAGACATTTTGCAAAACAAAATAAAATTATCACCATGCCTTTATAATTCTATGTATAGAGGAAATGATATTGACCTTGAGGTTTGTACAATCATATTAATGATATTCACTTAGACCTAAATAGCACATGTTTCAATAAACAAAGTCCCTAACAATGATGCCAATGATGAACAATGAGGTACCCCTACACTCAACCATACGAATCACAAAGCGTTTACGTGTGATCCGGTTGAATTCTGTGGACTTTATCATTTTTGGTGCACCAATCCTCTAGGAAGTGAATCTTGCCTTAAGGTTAATCATTGTATTCCTAATTACACTTGTGACATACACTGGTATGGTTAAGTGTAATTGAGGCATTTGATTTTTATCATTTTATGTTTTATGGTTTGGCATTCAAAGGGAGATAAAAGTAATTAGATTAACTAGGTTAAACTAACTAATTAACTAGCATTTAACTAGTCCTAATATAAGCACATGGTTCCACTTTCTATACACATCCTGAACCCATGTATCCACTATTGGGTAACCAAGAACTATGCTATTAGGCATACCAAGTAATAACATTGCTAGGATTACCAAGTGAATACATGTTACGCTCAAAGTGGTCGTACTTATGTGTTTAATCTATCTTGCTTAATCGCTTCATTAACTTAATTACTCAAAACATTTAATAAATAATTGAAATTAATAAATAAATAATTGAAAATATTAAATGCATGAATTAAATATTTAATCTATCCAAAGTGCTATAAGGTTTATCAGAAAACTTTTCTTTATTGCTACACACACTAACAATGCTTGAATAAAGATTCATACACACAATGACTCCTATTGTGGGCACTTAGGAGGAAAATTCTAACTTTCAAATGGAAAAATTACAAGAGTTTCACTAAAAATAATATCTCTATTACCATAAATGTAGTTGGTACATGCATATTTATAGTTAGAAATAGACATTGCATTGACGGGGCCATTTCGATGCATGATATAATGCATCAACTAGGCCTCATCGACAAGACCCAATTAATGAGGCTGCATCGATGAGGCCTCATTAACACAATTGATAGAATTATGACTCATCAAACTCCCACCCCTCCACATTAGGAGTAGGTGAGATTTACTCCCTTGTAGATGTTTCAAATATAGAAAAGTGTATACCCCCCAATAAAACCCATTAAATTACCATTTTTGGCTTTCTAGAAGACATTTTTGATCCCCAAGCCCGAATATAGGTACAAGATGACTTTTTTCAGTTGGAGAATGAGGATTTGACTATTTATGAGGCATTTTAGCCCTAAAAAGTATGGAATATGTGAGATTTCCTTTCATGGATTTCAATATTCACATTTACAATGAAGTTTTACCTCGAGTTTCATGAGGTGAAAGCTACATGACGAAAAGTGCCCATAATATGCAACTTTTTATGGTTTTTTAGTGTGAATTCTATTTATTGTATTTAGGATCCAGTGTGGTTTTAATGGCCCTTAGTGAAACACCACAAAATTTTGCATGTTATGATCAATCCTTATCATGTAGCTTTCACCCCATGGAACCTAAGGAAAAATTTCATTGTAAATGTGAAAATTATAATCTATAATGGGAAATTTCACATACTTTATACTTTTGAGGTTGTAAAATGCCTCATAAGTAGTCAAAGCCTCATTCCCTATGTGGGAAAAGTTACATAGTGTCTATATTTGGGCTTAGGAAGGGCAAGTGGGGGGGGGGGGGGGGGGGGGGGGGGGGGGGGGGGGGGCGGGGTGGCTCAAAAATGCCTTTTGGAATGTCAAGAAAGGCAAATTGATGGGTTTTATGGGGGGTAGACATTTTTCTACATTGAAATCACATGCAAGGGGTATATCTCACCTACCCCTAGCATGGAAGGATGGGTGGTGAGAAAACTTTTCCCCCTTCAACATGAAGACAAAAGATGCATTTTGAAAACTTTCCCCTCAAACTAGAAAGTTTCCCTTAGCTTGGAAACTCCCACCCCCCTTAACTTGGAAAGTTTCCCCCTTTCAATGTGGAGATCAAAGGCACATTTTGAAAACTTTCTCCCCAACCTAGAAAGTTTTCCCCCAGCTTGAAAACTTTCCTCCCAACCTAGAAAGTCTTCGTCCCCTAGCATGAAAAATCCAAACCCCTAGCGTGGAAGCCATAAGAAGAAAAATTTATTAAGTTATGCACTTCAACATTGACTAGACACTGCAACAAGCATGGTGAAGAGCTTAGCATGGAAGATTCATCTCTAGCATGGAAGGGTTGCACCAGTTACTATTTTTAGTAAATTGAATGGCCATGGGGAAAAGCACTTACTATTTTTAGTAACCCCCAAATTTGAATGCCCATTTCACCTAAATATGGTAGCCAATTTGCAGCAGAATTACATCAAATTTGCAACCATTTTTGTAGCCATTTTATAGTGTGATCATGACCAATTTGCAGCCCCATTTATTGCCCAAAGCAGGGTCAGCAATTTTTGGGTAAAGTGTAGCATTTTCAAGAAAAAAGAGAGAGCAATTGGTTTAGAATTTTTTGACAAGAAATTCACATACACATGACTCCACACTTGGGGCATTTTCAGGCACTTAAGAGCTTTTGCAAGTTTCCATATTTGTATTCTCTTGAACCCCAACGTGGAAGCATTCAGGCCTTGAGACTTGGTGGATTTTGATGTTAACACTATACTTTTGGAATTTCAAACCCAACGTGGAGTAACTTAGCATCCAAATTCTTCCCTCTTCTAACCCTCCAGTAGGAACCAAATTTGTAGATCCAAGGTTGTAGTGATGAAGGAAAGTCCTATAGCATCAAGAGTGGCTTGGCACCTAGATTATGGAGTATATCATTTTAGCTTCAATGGGCTTTGAACTCTTGTACAAGTAGACTTTATTTTTTGCTCATCTAGGCACCATTTTTTGTACACATTTCTCTAACTTATTCTTCATTCTCTTCTCAATAAAATTTTAAGTTTTGGATTTTTTTAATAGAATTAAAGTTATTATTTGTGCATCATTCAGATTTGTTTATATTTTCACATTTTACATCTCCCAAGTCCCTGGTTAATCTATTGAACTAGATAGGGTGCCTTGAACCCCATTTTTGTTACAAAGGCCCTAGGGATTTGGGGTTGAGGAACTACCTATGCTGAGGATCCTTGGTTCCCATTCTAGCAATCAAGGTTTTTGGTCGTAATAGTTTTTCTTGGTGCTAGAAGAAGGGTCTTTGCAAGCTTTGCTTTCATTTTTTGTAGCCAAAACCTTGACAAATCAACGTTGGCCTTCCCCCCCATGTGACCAAAAATGTAGTGTAGAAGTTGCAGGTGGTTGGGTTTTGGATTTTCATAGCACTTGCTATGAATTATAAGGCCCAAAACCAACATTGATATTTCTTTCCCCCATTGTTTTTATTACCAAAAGTTTATTTTCCACCTTCTAAAAGTGGGTGGTTCAACTCATCCATGAGTTGACTTTCCCCTCCATTTCTTCAAGTTGAGAGAATTAGTAGCTACTTGGAAACAATTTTAGTTTAAAAATTGTAACTTTCCAATTTGGGTTTTCAACCTTTTTCCCCCAAAAATGTTTAGGTGGAAGATGTGAGATTTCCATCATCTGACCCCCCTTCTTTTCCTCCTCTACCATACCTAGTGTGGAAGCGGTTGAGAGGCCAACATTGGTGAAATTTGAAATCATTTTCATAAGTAGATTTGCTATTATTGCAAGTTGAAAGTCATTTTAAGCCAAAACTCCCAAGGAATCAAAAACTACCATTCTTCTATGTGGTAGAAACCCTAGCATGAAAGCTACAGGTGGCTTGGGTGCTAGAATTTCACAACATCTATTGTGAGTTCCTAAAGTAAAGCCAATGTGGAAGCCTTGGTAAACATTTAATTTTTTTGCCATAATATTTCTCACTAAGAAAATGTTGGTTTCCATACCAACAAAACTCACTTCTCTTCTTTTTTTTTTGGGTGGAAGTTGTAAACTTGCCAAAACCATCTTTGGAAACTACCAAGTTTTCATTTTGGTCTCCAAACTTTCCTCCCTCTCTCCAATGTTGGAATAGGAAGGTGTGTTATTTTCATTATCTCACTCCCCTTCTTTCCATCTTTCCATTCCTACTATAGAGATACTTGGAAAGCCAACATGAAACACCACAAAATTTTGGCCTAGCACTTTTAGAAAAAAATCAAGCTAAGTCATGCTACTGCCCAACAGAGTACAGCGTGACCAAACTTGAGAGCCTCCAAAACGACATGAAATGACACATAATGGAGTGAGAAATGGAGCAAGAAAGGTACCCTAGAGGCCCACAGATGATTATAGTAAGTATCAACATCAAAAATCAAAATTTTCAGCCCCAAAAAGTGCAAGTTTGGTCACACACACTTTGGTCACACTGCCCAGCGTATGACTAGTGTGTGTACAGCATGACCAACTTCTGGAGCTCCAAAATCAGGTCCAAACAGCCCAGATTCAAGCACACGGACCCTCCATAAGCTTAATAGGTGCCCCCTATAGCTTCTAGCCTTTAGAACTCTGAGATTCATCCCCAAAAATCACATGTTTTGAGTCATTCTTGGTTAGTCATGCTGCACAGTGTGACCAAATACGAATAGCTTAATTCAGGCACCTCTAGGAAGAATTTTGACATGAATTCGACTCCTAGGAGCTAGGCAACAATTGTACATGTTCACAAGTGCCAGAAAATCAAAATTTGGGCCTCAAATATGATACTTTTAGTTGTTCATGCTAGGGTCACATTTTGGTCACACTGTACAACATGACCACAGTGTGACCAACCAAAAATAGCTGAAACCAAGCAGTTTTGGGTAAGTTTTGATCATGGACTACATCCCTAGAGGATAGGCAACAAGCCTACTTGCTCATAGTTCCCTAAAAATCCAACTTTATGCTTCAAATGATGCATTTTTAGTTAGTCACATTGAGGTCACGTTGCATAGTGTGACCAAACAAAAATAAGGTAAAACAAGCAGTTTCAGGGAGCATCTTCGACATCTGGGCAATCCCCGAGGACCGACAGCACTTGTAAATGTCTGCAAGCTTCACAACTTTACAATTGTGGCTTCAAATATGCCATTTAAGCTTGGTCACACTGCACAACGTAAGCACAACATGACCAAACTAAATAGGCTTGAAACAGAAACAAAATGGAGTCAAAATCAACACCCAGACCACCTTGGAGAATAGGTAGTAGTCAGGCATCAAAAAAGGGGATCAGTGTCCAAAAATCAACTCAAAATAGAGCACAAATACTTGGTCACATTGGAATCACACTTTGGTCACACTGCACAGCGTGACCATAGCATGAACAACCAAAATAGAGCCAAAATAGCCTCTAAACGAGCTCAAATTTGACAAGAAGCATCCTCTGGACCTCAAGCATTCAGATCCACTCTTGGAACAAGCTTCAAAGATCGAAAGTGGGCTCCAAATTCACCATTTTTGTTTCATATGTTGGATGATCACACACCAGATGCTGGACGCTGACACCAAGATGCCAGGACACGCCAGACCATAGTTTCAGAAGGCCAGAGAAAAAATTCTTTGTTGTAACAAAGCATTATTTTTGTCAATTTGCTTTTGTTATTCTTTGAGCATGCCAAGCTCTTATGTTGTGGATTGCACATGCCAACGTAATACTTGATCATGCTAGATGCTATACACTGTAACATTTCATGCATCTAGTCAATGCACACATCTGATACCCGATCCAAATTTTTCTCACCCTACAGCCACTGATCTTCTCCCAGATCTGAATCTCATGCCAAAAACCCTATAAATCTCCTATTTTTCCACTAGATCAGGGGGAATTAGAATCTGACACACTTAGGAGATCTGGGCATCAATCTCATACGCTGGGCTTCATACAAACTTGGGTGCTGTACACTTGCAATCCAAAACCTACATCTTCCCAGCATCCGTTCTCATTGATTGGGGCTAAACATCCACCTTGCGACCAATCTACGACTACGTTATGACTGGTGCACATTGTAATTTTTTATCAATACAAAAATTTTGCTTTATTGCCCAGATTCTTGTGGTTTACATTAATTTTCCTATTCATAGTTTTCCTATTTTCATTATTTAAATAGTCTACATTTGTTTTCATTTGTTTACGTTCAGTTTTGCATTCATTTACGTATAACCCAACGCATCGTGATTGCATACGTTCAGGGAAGCCCTCATTTGATCTACGTACGAACCATTCAACGCACTCTTCCTCCATTGATTTCTAGCTTGCCCTCAGGTGAAGGAAGGGTCTTACTATTTTATCCATAGATCTCTCAGTGTCCGTTCATTCCAGCCTCTCATCGATGATTTCAGATGGTACAGTAAATGGCACTAGAAGGAAGGCCATTTCTCTATTAGATCTACCTCTTAGCATCCCAGATCCAGCATTCACATGCTGCTGTGATTGCCAGTGTTCCTACATTGCCTTGTTCCTAGTGTTTAGGTGCTATTTCCTACTGATAAAACCTGTTTTCCAGTCCAGACGCTGTTTCAGAATTTTCCAAGCATGTTCCTACTTAAATCACAACATCCTGCACCTTCCTCTCTTAGATCTAGACGTTGCCCACAGCGTCCTGCACTCTTTGCCAGTTTCAGATGTCGTTTACAGCATCCCTCATCCTTATCTCTCTTTTCTGACACTATTCACAGCATCAAAATCTAAGTTTTCTTCTCAAATGCTATGTCCAACACTTGGTGTTCTCACCTAGATGCTCCATCCAGCGTCCAGATGTTGTTCTACAGGTTAGATGCTACACCATCATTAATTTACATTTCAACATTTCTATTTATACGCCACACGCTATATTACACCACTCCTTTGGTGTACACACCCTATTTTTTCTTAAGATTAGCACCATACGCTACTCCTCACCCTACCTTATACGCTGTGCACATTAATTATATGCTATACCTCTTGAAACTCCTTATACGTTGCTTCTGGTGTTCATTCACTGCAGTACATTTTTATACACTGAAACTCCTTTGTACATGGTTCAACACTTAGCCATATTTCCTCTCTTCAACACTTAGCCATATTTTCTCTCTTCAACACTTAGCCATATTTTCTCTCTCTGACACCTAGCCATATTTTCTCTCTCTGACACTTAGCCATATTTTCTCTCTCTAACGGTTAG
The DNA here is from genome assembly GCA_015680685.1 of Gnetum montanum. NCBI lineage: Eukaryota > Viridiplantae > Streptophyta > Gnetopsida > Gnetales > Gnetaceae > Gnetum > Gnetum montanum. The sequence continues at coordinate 9,919 of MNCI01005261.1, read as the reverse complement.
CCATATTTTCTCTCTCTGACACTTAGCCATATTTTCTCTCCCTGACACTTAGCCATTTATTTTCTTTTTCTTACGTTGTTACATCTAGACACTTTGACCATGGACCCTGTGCACACCAACACCATTGCCATGCCCATTACTGACTTCGGTACCACAATCTCAGGTCCCGTCACTGACGTTGTGTCCATAGTTGCCCTTGGCAAGATGAATCCGTAGGGGCCATCTCACTGGTCACTGAGACTTCAAGGTAAGGATCCCATGTTCACCATCCTAACTCCCAAACAATATAACTTTATTTGCGTTAAAATCTAGGCTAACCTGGCCATTGATCAAAATGAACTAGAAGGAAAGAGACATTATGAGCTAATTTACAAAGGAGGTCATGACTTCATTCCCACTGCCTATGATGTCATCCCCCTCATTGAATCCCACCATGAACTCCTATCCCAACTCCTCATGGCCAGGAACCAAACCTCATGCCAACCTGCCATAGAGCGTAAAAATGAAGATGAAGAAGATAATTTTGCAGCTCAATCTGAACATGAGGATTCATACCATACTCTCAATTTGCAAACTTACATGAATCCGTTATTCCACCCTTTCACGGGAGAAACCATGTCCCTTCATGCATTTAAAAGCACTCAAGCTCATGTATTTGAACAGGAAGCATCCACTCTCATTCCCACTCTCCCTGTGACCAATACTCAATTCAATGCATCCACCTCCATTATTTCTCCGATCACCACATTATCTTCTCTCCTACAAATACAACCTTAACAACCCCCCTTTCAAGCTAATGTAGGAGTGACCTTCCCACCCCAAGTGATTGGGATGCTGTCTGTGATACCTGCTTCTACATTTACTCACTATATACCATGAGTACAAATCCAAGGGACACCCTTGATCATTTCAACTCAACAAGTTCAAGGCGTTCCCTCACAAATCATAATTGGATCGTGGACCATGACTGGCATGCAACCACATCAACCCGCTCATTATAGCATACCACCTGCTATAATTCCATCCATGAACATCCCTCAAGTACAATCATCAACAACTCAACAATCATCATTCCTATTAATCATACAATAGTCTAATTTGTATAGCACTCAAAATAACCAACCTACCACTTTACCTAGTGCCCAAGACTGGGCTGAAGCTAAAAACATGATGCAAGAGCTCACTAATAAGATAAAGCACCTCAAAACTGCTAACACTGAAGAGCTTAAAATATTGGACTTCTATCAAGATGATCCGATCAGTTCGTCAGTGCCACCTTTAACTTTACCCAAGGGAGTTTCATTACCGCAATTGACAAAATATAATGGGGAAGGAGAACCCAACACCCATCTAGTTACATTTAGACTAGAATGCCTGTTGCTTCAGGCTTGGCCCCATGCAATCTTGCATGTGTTCGCCATGTCCCTTACTGGCAGAGCATTAGATTGGTACCGAGCCTTGTCTTGTAACTCCATATCCTCTTTGGAGGATCTCTTACACTAGTTCATTACTAGGTTTAAATACAACCTAAAACCTGAAGCAACCTTGCATAGTCTGATACAGGTAAAATAAGCACCGCTTGAACCTGTACAAAAATTCATCCAAAGATGGAGTGCTGCACTCAACGAACTTCATGAGCCAATCCCAAAAACATACCTACTTATGATTCTTAAGGAAGCCATGAACAATTTTGTCAAATCAAAACTGTACTATCTAAATGCGTGCACTCTAATCCAAGCATTTGCATAGATTAAAAACATAGAAGAGGTAGCCCAAAATAGCCATGACCCTGCTTACTTAGCCTTTAAAAATCAACACACTAAAAATGATAAAGAAAAGGCTAAAGTAATAGTAGTAGCAGTAGTGGTGACTTAACCTACCAATGTGAGATAGCAAGGTAGACCACCTACTGCTCTCGTTAACTATGAGGGAACCACTCCTACACACACACCTGAATCATCTACCATACAAGCTACTAACATGGGTAATGCACGTACGTTTGAGAGGAAAGACCCTACTCAATACACACTGCTCCCCGTGAAGCCTTCCCAGTTGTTAGATCAAATTTTGAAGGCTAGAACCATTAAACACAAGCAGTTGTCTCCAATGGCAGCCAAGAAACATGATCAATTCTGTGAATTGGCCAAAAACCCAAGCTTGGCAACTCCAAATGAGCCTCCTATTCCAAGAGGCTTTAGACTAGATCAATTTTGCGAGTACCATGAATGGAATGGGCATGGTACTAATTATTGTTTCACCCTCAAACAAGACATACAATGTATGATTGATAGGGATGAAATAACATTTGATGATGCCAACCCTATTAAATTGCAGAATCAATCTATGGGCGTGTACAAAGATCCCCTTAATACTAAGGAAGCTCCTTACGTTATTAACATGATCCATATTAGAAATGAGCAAGGAATGCCCAGAAAACCTTTCATGATTCATGTTCCTCCTATAGTGTCAACATCATCCCCAAAATCTTTGTATCCCACATACAATCTGCCTACACCTACAAAGCCATTTGTCATTTGTGTACCCCCTATCAATGCAATCGAAAATGTGCAACCACCTACCTGGCCCACTCCCTTTGTGGTCTAGGTACCACCCACAGTTGCAACCATAGGGGTACAACCACAAAACTGACCAACTCCCTTCATAATCAGGGTACCCAAACACCCTGATCTTCAACCTCCTACTCCTCAACTGAAAACCAAATTGACCCCGTTCATCATCAGTGTGCCTAAACACCCTGACACACAACCACCTCCAACCGTTCAACCGTAACCCCGACCTGCTCCATTTGTAATCTGAGTCCCAAAATAACCTGATGTTCAAGCTCCAACGGTTCCCCCATGACCTTCGCAAGAACACCTCACCGATAGACTTACTAGGGAATAGTTGGAAAAAGAACATCAAAGTCTTGAATTGGGGCCACCAAAAGCCACTCCCTTAAATGCTGTACCTATGGCTCCGACAAATGATGAGCTGAGCACGAGCCACGAAAACAAAAAATTAGGAATGCCAGATACATCACACCCAACCGTCACATTAGACCACACGAAAACCATTCCACAAGAGATACAACTGTTGGGTCCAATGGACCAAGTATCAACTAGCAAGAGCATACCAAACATTAAAGACTTGGCCAGTGCCCTAGCCCAGGTCACACAGGTGCTTAAACAAAAAACACATCTTTAAGCTTGTATGACCTAATGATGACTTCTCAAGTTCATCGTGAAGCCTTACTACTCATGTTAACATTGATCCTACTCAGCAAAGACTTGCCTGCAAATGAACCTTCGATTCATACGGTAATGTCTCCATATCAAGGATCAAGAGCTACATCACTAGGCTTCAACAAGGATAATATAAAAATAGATGAAAAAATAGGAGGAGTCACCACTGCACCCATGTTCATAACTATACAATTAAATCAATTTAAAATGCATAGGGTGTATGTAGATGACAGAGCAGCCACGAATGTAGTACCCCCCGTCATTGAACAGTTAGGGCTAACTAAAAAAATCAAACCAACTTCCACGACATTCTTGAAATCGTTCAGTGGATCACGTGTAGTTTTCAAAGGAATACTAATTTTGGATTTCATAGCAGGGGACTAGTTCCCCACGTCAGCTAAATTTGTAGTCATAGATGAGATGCCTGGATTTAACTTGATATTGGGATGACCATGGTTAGCCCAATTAAAAGTGGTATCCTCACCCATCCACCAAGAGATTCACCTACCTTATGAGGGTGGTGAAATAATTATACATGGTGATGTAGTTACATCTAACATTTCATTGCACATAGACACAAACCAAGGCTCAGAGGTTGAATTCGATGAGCCTAAACAACATGACACTACACTCAAGCTTAAACATGATGCCACACCCAGTGACAACCAAAATGATAACCAATCTCCAAACCGTAATCCCCCAGAAGATATGGAAACATTACAAAATGTAGAAACATCAGAGCATGTTGACATATGAGTTATTCCTCTAGATGTCTCATGGTCAGAATTACCATTTAACATAATTAGCGAAGGAGACGTTGAATATATGATTACGCCGACACACCCGACACACCATGTCAATATTCGAAAATTAAAGAAGCTACTCAACTGTTAAACTACCACTCGTCTGAAATGATGTTAAACTACCACTCATTCAAAATGACGTTAAACTACAACTATCCACAATGACATAAAACTAGCCATGGTCAGAAATGGCCGATTTATTTTAAAACCCACTGAAACAGTTTAAATCTCTCTTGTTTTCTTGTGGCCCGAAGTGGCCTTAAACTAGAACACCACTGCTAAAGTCTGTCATGATTTCAAACTGACATGCATGGCCCGAAATGGTCTTAAACTAGAACAAGTTACATTTTCGTTTCTTTAAAAGTACATTCTTTGTCTGCATGCATAGTTGCATCCTTGCTTTACAAATTACTATTTTGCTTACATTTCTTCTACATTGTTATCATTTCAGTTACTTTCACATTTAAAAATCATTAAAATAATAAAATAAAAATAAAAAAATCTTTTATGTTTACACTTGTGTTTATCAAAATTTTTGCCAAAACTTAAAAAAAACAAAAACTTGAATAACATAAAAACAACAAAAAAATGCATAAATGTATAAATGGATAATATCAAATGTTAACATTTGATCATACATTTGCTTTTGTACAATCCACAAAATTTCAAAAAAAAAAAAACATAACTAAGCTAACAACAATAATAAGTTAAACTAAACATCAGCGCTAGGAGGGGCTTGATCCCCAAACTCATCTGCATCATCAAGTCCCGCTCCACTAGGGCCACCATCATCATCATCATGTCCCTTCAAAAAATAGAAAGTACAAAAACAAAATTATAACTAATTAGTAAAAAAGAAAAAAGAGCATTAACTGGAAAACACATAAATAACATAAGACCTATGTCCTGGAGTTAAGACGATAAACTGACACCATACCCAACCCACCACTTAAAACATAAATAACACTTACATCCTGGCGTCATGATGGTAAACTGACACCATACTTAGTCCTAGAATTATGACTTAAAATTGATACCAATCCATATTTCAAACACATAAAATAATTCCCTAGTGGACGAGATATTGTAACAATCGCTGTAGAGATACTTGAATGCATATAAACATATAAATTATTCATACGCAATAGTTTACACTAACACTTAAGTGCATACTTAACATGCGAGACACTTAGACAAATTTTCAGTGTTCACATGTCAGACACTTTGACAAATTTCCAGTGTTCACATGCTGAACACTTTGAAAAATTTTCAATGTTTACACGTTGGATACTTTGAAAAATTTTCAATGTTCACATGCTAGACACTTTGACAAATTTTCAGTGTTCACACACTGAACACTGAAAAATTTTTAGTGTTCACACATTGAACACTTTGACAAAATTTCAGTGTTCACACACTGGACACTTTGACAAAATTTCAGTGTTCACACGTTGGACACTTTGACAAATTTTTAGTGTTCACATGCTAGACACTTTGAAAAATTTTCAATGTTCACATGCTGGACACTTTGACAAATTTTTAGTGTTCACACGCTGAACACTTTGACAAATTTTCAATGTTCACATGCTGGACACTTTGACAAAATTTGACAAATTTTTAGTGTTCACGTGCTGCCAACTTGACATGCTGGACACTTAGAGGAAATATGTACTTAGCTTTCACATGCTCTCATGACCACAGGGGACTTGGTTGAGGTCTACATTAATTTGACTGACCAAAGATGTTAGGCTCTTGAATTTACCAAGCCCTCCATAACAGCTAGTTTACTGTTGGCATCTAAAAAAATTAGTACTAGGAGCACTCACAAATATTTTATAAAATGTGTTGGGGAGGGCTTGAATCAAAACGTCATTAAAGGAGGGCTAGTTTATATTAAAACCACCATAGGTAAAATAGCAATTAGTCCACATTATCTTAGATGCTGGAAAAGTGACTTAGGTTGCGGAGGTGAGATACTCATGCTGCATACAAGACAACAATAACTCAAGATAAAATGCAAATAACTCATGCTATTTGAAGCCATGCCGTTTGAATGTGCCACTAATGACTGGCTCTTCCCTGGATGCTTGCTATTCCCAAGTTTCTTATGTGAGCTAAGCTTGCATAAGTTATTTCTAATCTCATCCTGAAGGATTGTGTAATGTTTTAAGGCCCAACTCACATCATGCCCATGAACACGGATGCCCACATGTGCTATTCAAGCCAATACTAAGGTACGCTCATGTCGCAACTTATGGGAGTAACTCATGCTTAAGTTTTGCACCAAAATACACTACCATGGATGGAGATTTGGATAAGGATATAAGAAATGATCAATTCCTCTCCCATTTCTATCCATTTTGTAACCAAAACTTGAGATCACTCATTGCCAAGGACCTCATTCATTCAGGAGGCGGGGCTGACCAATATAATGGATAGCACACGAGCCCTGTGTTTCGTATTGCTATTTGTGCTAGTCCAGAAGAGCATTTTCAATTTCTTGATTGAAAATAACACAACCTACTATTGTTCACATGGATCGAATAATGAGCTTTCTATGTATTCTTTAGATAATGGTTGTTACATATATTTAGCGTTTTCTCTTAAAGTAAACGAACTCTCCCAGTAAACAAAAGTTTTCCACGCTATGAGTATGGAAAAAAACACTCACCCTGGGTATCAACACTCACACTGGGTATCAACAACAATACCATTACTCACGCTGAATAAGAGGCTTAACTCATGTTGGACATTCGAAACTCACGCTGCATACTAAAATTAGACATGGTAAGGCCAGAATATTTCACTCACGTTGTTGGGCCATAAACTCATGCTGTTGTGGGAGGCCAAAGAATATTCACTCACACTATTAAGGAAGCCCGAGTCACTCACATAGTGTACACGAAGTCAGGCGTTCGTATTCATTTAAAATAAAAAAGTTACGCTGAGTATGGGAAAGCCTATACTCACGCTGATACTAAAAGCCTGTACTCACGATGATACTGAATGGGGCCTATACTCATGCTAATAATAATCTTACCTCAAACAAAAAACACTCACGCTAGAATATTTGCTGATGATGATGATTGGATTGCAGACTCACACTGCCTATGATCCTGTATTCATCCTCATGCTGATTTTGGCTCATTATTCATGTGGGTTTTATCTCCATAAACTCACATTGACGCTGGGATAGGCACTCACGCTAATGTTTGGTCCTATACTCATGCTAACGCTAATCTTAGCACCACATTCACACTGATCTTTGAGTCATGTACTCACGTTGAATGAGGCCTTGTACATACGATGATGATAATTCCATCTATGAACTCATGCTAAATGGAGCCAAGAAATACCCATGATTTATGGGCCATACATGCACACCAGACGACCAAGGATAGGTACTCACGCTGTTCTATTTCTCCCACGATTTCAAAAAAAAAAAACCTAGGCATTCAAACCCTCGTGTACAAGCCTTGGAACTACAACCAACACTAGGAATGCAAACCTTGCAATTCATGGAGAGGAAAACAATAAAAATTGCGAAAACCCTGGCCCTCCCCAAAATCGCAAAAATAAAATATACCCAAAAAATGTAGTCTAGAAATTAACTACTCACATTAAGGAAATTAAATCATGTGGAAGACACCATTCACATGAAAAATTTATCCCAAAACAGACTGTTTCTTACACCCACTGTAAATGCCCAAGGTACAGGGGCATTTACGTCGTACACATGGAAACAACAACAATAACAAAAATAGCAAGAAAAAGGAAAATAAAACATGAAACAGGAGCGTACCTATGCACAAACTCTATCCATGAAGGGATCTTGGGCTAAGGAAGGAATTGACACATCTCCTCGCTTTCCTCCACAAATGCTATCGCCTCCTTCTTTCCCTTGCCCTTGTCTTGTTTGCCTTTACCCATTTTGCCCTAGACGTTGCAGATCTGATCCCGTACGCTATAGATCTGGACACTGTAGCTGCAGATCTGGCTCCGAATGATGTAGATCTGGATGCAGTAGTTAGTCACGCTCCCCTCCAGGATGTTGTATGTTGCCGTTCACACTCTGATTCTGCCTCTGATGTCAGCTGTATTCTACCCACCTTGCTTACGTTGCCATTGTTGCCTAGTTTCCAATACTCATGTTGTAAAATGATGAAATTACTTTTACTTTTATTGGTCAAACCTTTTTAATTCCCCCCTTTTATTTTATTATATTTAAGCATTACTTTTATTGCCTTTACCACGTCGTTCTGATGCTAACCTCCTAGGTAAAACGCCCACACCTTAAAAGTAAAAACTTTAAAATAAAAATAAAATATACATAATGTTACTTCTTCTCTTACGTTGGCCCATGGTTAACAGCGTCCAAAAAAATAATAATAATAAAATAATATAAAAATTAAAAAATAAAATAAAATATTTACTTTTAATTACGCTGACCCCTTTGGGCAACACCAAATTGTAAAGGTTTCTAAAAATAAAGAAAAATACATAATGTTATTCTGTGTTATTTTGATTACGTTGACCCCTTTTTTTATCAATGCCCAAACCTTGAACTTTAAAAATAAAAAAAATATATACAAATAAAATATAAAATAAAAAAATTTTATAGGATCTTCGCCTAGTATGGCCTTAAACTGTCACTCATGGCTTGGTATGGCCTTAAACTACCACTCATGGCCCGGTATGGCCTTAAACTGCCACCCCAACCCGGTACGGCCTTAAATTGCCATACATCCAGGCATGATGGTAAACTACCCTTGATGAACCATTGGTTACTGTTGGCACATTTGGCCATTTCATGAAGCAGGTTAAATAGTTGAGATTCTTTTATGAAGAAGTGATTAAATTTACAGTTTTAAAGAAGGAGAATGAGTAACCAGAAGGCATTTTTTTTATATATGTATATACCAGAGCAAGTTTACACAGCCATGTTGAGAAGTATGTTGCTCTACTTTCCTAGATCACTAAGGTTTACAGCAGTCTGAGGTTATTTCTCCTGGGTAATTCAAGAATATATGGTTTCAAGGTTAAGCAAGAAATTTATTTCTGCAAACAAGATGTTTTACTCTGTAGTAGAAAGGCAGAAAACAGGATTGTTCAAGGAGCATTTTGCCATCAAAAATATCATTCTCTGTAACCATTGCTGTCCTTGGAAAAATATAAGAAGACAAAACCAAAAATCTATAAGGACAAGAAGCCAGAAGAGCCTCTAAAACG